>JAVTVY010039336.1:0-155900 GCA_036873755.1 Hanleya hanleyi | reverse complement strand
TTTTCCCAGCCGATGATGTGTGGATTAGGTCCTGACTAGCCGAGATAATCTGTCGATGGATGCTTCCATTTACAGACGGAGTCTTTTCAAGACTGATCCCGCAAACTTCTTCATCGTGCCCTTCTATGACCCATTTCAGAAACATGTATACAGAATCAGGCACCATATCCATAGCTCGCTCTAAAGTTACGTCATTTGGATTGACTGGTTTTGTTGTGAGGCCAGTACATCCCTTTAGTTCTTTCCTCAGGAACAAAGCTGCGTGAAATAGTGTCCGAGCCTGATTCTGGTCATCATCTGCTGATGTACCTGATGCATCTCCAAGTCGGCCTTTCATTGACGATGCTACATTTATGGCATCTTGTAGTGATACAGCACTACTATAAACCAGCTCTGACTGGTTCGGGTTTCTTTGAGATTGGAAGACGATAGCCTCGCCATAATGGTTCATTAGCCTTCGTTTAAGCTTCTCCGATCGGTAGTTTACAATGTCCGGTACCTCCCTGGCCATGATGTCGTAGAACCTATTCAACAGTGTAGTCATGTCCAGAGCCTTTCTTTGTTGTATTAGAGGAAAGTCTATTTCATCAATCAGTTGTTGGAAACCCTCTTGGTATTTGGTTGCAAACTGTATTTCACTCTCATCATCGCTGGTGTTGCACTCCTGTCGTTTTGCTCGTAAGATGTATCTGCTATAACACTGCCGGTGGTATTTTGCCTCTTGCGCAATTAAATCAACACCTGTGATCTTCACCCGGAGAGAAATATCACTCGTGGTATCCACAGCATCTCTAATGCTTCTCTCTGCATCATAGGTCATTACCTGATGGAGGACTTTATCCTTCTTGTATGTCCGCTGTTGACAAAACATACAGCGAGCCCAGTCTAAAGCTGGGGTGCAAGATCGCCTGCATTGTCCCACATCTGAATCATCTTCCTCCGTAGGATCCTCTGTCGGGTTAGATGTGGATTTGGCTTTCTGGAAGGGTTCCAAATTGGTCCTGCTGGTGTAGCATTGATAGCAATTACGATGCCAGAAAACATTTCCCTGTATCAGTGTGTCCAAGTCTGATCCGAGTCGCTCATAGACGTCGTCTTGTCGAACTTGTGTTGCATTGTAAAATGTCTCTAAACCGTTTCTAGTTGCTTTTGATACTTTCTGTTTTCCTCTTTCTTGGCATATTATACACTTCGAAAAGTCCGTGTCCAATCGTGGCCGCTTGCTATCCGGCCTCAAAGTCAATACATCCTCATCGTCATCTGATGAATTTTTCATTGTTTCGTCTTCCGCCATTGGCCTGTCTATGATGCAAGTATACTTCGGTGATATTCACTCTATACTGCCAAATGAACTGCGTCTAAAACCATCGTTACATTCCTACAACGAAGAATAATAATATACAACAAGTTTAAAACTGGTAGGTGCTGTGATTATAAATATCTAACAAGACGTTGAAAAGAAGCGACCGTCTCGTATAATCAAACCATAGAATCGTTTACGAAATATCCGCTAAGCGCATGATGTCATTGACTTGGCTACTGTCACACCAATTACATATGATCCCGTCGTGATAGGACTGAACAATTGTTGAAAACGACGTTAAATCATACTCACTTATTCACTCAATCATTTATAATTTTCAACTAACCAACAGGTATTGGAATGTTCTGAAAATGTCAGCTTCCTGTCCACCATATAAACAAAAATATTAAGAAAGCATAAAAAATGTCATACTCATATAGAGCTAAACATGTGCATGTATCAGCCTTATCAGTCACAGCTGGTGGACTCACACGGTCTACAATTATTGGGGATATATTTATCTCTCAAATGAATGAGGCAATTAGAATCTACCAGGTAATTCCACGGACATAGCATAAACAATCCCCCCAAAAACGGTAAAAACTTATAAGAAATATTTGCCACTGACGTATGACGTCATTCTGACGTCAAGAAAGCTGCTAGTGAAAATGTAATTTGATGTGCACATAGGCCTATATTCTGAAGCACAGTAAAGAAAATATTAGCCTAATAGGCGAATGATGAACAAAAATATTGCTGAACAAGTACCCCTACCCCCATGTTAGATATTCTGTCACAAATGTCAAGTAGTGTTGAACAGACGCATGCTGCAGCCTTAGGCACCACAGTATATGCCTACATCAGGTCTAGAATTGACCAAGATATGATTATGTTCCAAAAACACGAGTCAAACAAAATCTACGCGGGGGGTGCTACGGAATGACACTTTCTGGCGACTGGCGCCCGGACTATCAATGTTAGATGCAATATTTGTCTCCACAGCCCAAGTCTGAAATTGAGCCCATATAGCTCAGACATGGATACACGACCAAAACAGATGTAGAATCTCATTCTTACAGAAGCCACAGTTATCAGATTCTGTCATTCACCATTTATTCAAGAGAGTAATCTGAAATTGAAATTATTGGAGCTTGGTTTCGTTGGTCACTAGGAACGGGGTTGATGGATGACTGTCCATTCAGTATCACCGAAAGTTGGTAGATGCAAGTTGTTTATCCATTTAATTTGGCGATGGCGAGGGATTTATTGATCTGATTTGAGGAGAACCTCGTATATAAATTTGAAAGATTCTTGATTTTTTAAGTTGAGATAACAGTGTTTCCTCCGGTGGAGCTTCGTGTAGATAACAGAGTAGTAAATTAGGAAATTCTTTGAATTGCTTTGATATTTATTTTGAAAGCTATGGAAAGATATAAATTCAGAGTTAGAATTAACCAAATCACACAGCACTCTAACCCCACTTGCATACCATTTCCTGGTTTTTTGCACAAGGGGCGTCGTTGTAGATCATGTTTTCCTTTTTACCCTTGTTCATTGATTCTCCGAGCATACTCTTTTACCAAACTATCAAAACGTCATTCCAAAAATTTATGTTTAACATGTTAAACCAGTAATATTACAGAGGTTCGAGCCTATATTGGGGAAGATATGGAGCAACATTTTAGATTGGAAGTCTGTCAAAACGTTATGCTCCGTTTCAGCCATGTAACTTTCATGTAGTTTATTAAGGATGGAATGGCAACCATGGTTAGTCCTCCATCCTGTTTACTGCAAATGATTGTTTTTCGTACTGCAAGTGATTGTCTTTCGTTTCGTTTTGTTTTTATCAGGAGGGCCAGATGAAAGCATACAGTACTTTTTGTAGTTAACCCGGATAAAATCTTCTAGGACACCCATGGCTAGCCTTAGTGATTATTTTATCCCATCCAGAAACACCGTAGTATCGTCGGCGTACAGTAAAGTTTCAACGTTATCAAGTTTAATACTTTTGATATCCGGATCCTGTTTCATGACTATGGCTAGCAATTCAACGACAATAATGAACAGATAAGGGATACTGGATCACCCGATTGGCACCCTCGTTGCAATTCGAAAAAGGAAGACGGGAAATTATTACGCTGCACACAGCCTTTGGACTCCCAAGAAAACAGTTTTAACCATCCACAAAGCAATTCACCGAACCCAAATGGTCGCAACACAGTTTGTATGAAATTGCAATCAAGGCTGTCGAAAACCTTTTCAAAATCTACCAGGAACAGCAGATCATGTGTGTTATTTTAACGCCATAATCCATTCTCGTAATTTCCTCAATAAGCCTGCGTTTCATGAAACCCTTTTGTGACTCGCTAATAACTGATGAAATAACCTTTCTCAGTATGTAGGCAATACAAGGCGATGCTATGTCATAGTCCCCTTTTAGCAATAAATGAAATAACTTCCATAAAAGCGTGACTGAAGTACCATCTGACAGACAGATTTAGATTACGCTTGATTGATAAATGGAGATATGCTGATTAAGAACATAACCATCACGTGTGCTCTGCAGACTTGTCGCGGAGGGGGGGGGGGGGTATGAATGCCGCCCGTCTGACTAGTACATGTACGTTTTGATCAATATGAATTAACGTCTTTCTAGAGAACAAAATCCCGACTTTCAAAGTGGTGCTGTTATGGCGTGCCAGTTGTCTCCGTCTCGAATGTATTGACAGCGCTCCTCCAATTTCTTATAAGATCTCTCACTCATGGAATAATAATAAAGGTGCCCGTGGAAACATGATTGCACGTATTTTATACTTCCGCACTGACATGGCGATTGGAGTGAAATGGCGATTCTAAATACTTCTGTCAAGATCAAAATGATTATGGCGGTCGCAAAACTTGAATAATTTGTTTTGATGACTATAACTCCGCTAACCTATAAACTTGGAGGGTATCTCAGGCATATATCCGTCGTACCCCAGGGTTTACCCATCATACCATCTCCGTCATACCCTAGGTTTTCAACATGATTTAACCGAAATACCATATCTGACAGTATAAGGTATACAATCTGATGATTAATCCTTCCAGAGAAATCGAAACGATTTAGAGGATTTGTCCACAATTTAATATGTGCATATACTTAAACGTCATACAACGTCGCTTGGCATTGCGTTCCAGCCAGATCCACGTGTAGGTCGCGTCACTATGTCTGGTCATATTTTTTCATTCGCTCATAATGCAATCGAAACTTGGATTTATTCGCTTATTTTCTTATTTTCTCAATGCAATACCTAATCGCGATTCAGTCATAACCTCCTGTAGGTGTCCCGACAGTGTGCCTACTCCATACGTCCTTGCTAGTTTTCGGTTCATTCATTGGCTGACGCAAAATTAAATGGGAACGATTCAGCTAATTCGTTCACAATTTGGCATGCGGGTTTCTTGGCAAAGAACGGAATTGTAATTTAACCAGATGCACCACCAAATAAAGCAAACGTGTGTTCGTGCAGTTATTCCGTCGAAATACATGTACAATATTAAAAATCGAAAAGATTTGGTGGATTTGTCCGCAATTTGGCACCTTGTCATAAGACGTCGCTTGATATAGCGTTAGAGCTATTCAAATTACTTTCATCGGAACATAACGAAATCGATCTGATTTGGTGGATTGATTCGAAGTTTCACATTTGCATGATCCTTGATATATCACTTGTGATCGTGCTTAAGCCATCCGCCTGTAGGTCGTGACACTGTGTTCCTACTCCATAAACAAGAACAAACAAACTCATTTTTTTTTTCAATTTAGTCCATTTTTGATCATCCCACAAGAAGATTTGTATTCAGTATCGGGATTGAGATATGCTAGGTCTGGTCGTCGCATTGCAGAAATGTAACTATCCTGAAGAACCCATTAGGCGAGAAATACAGCGGGGGACTGAGCATAAACTATCGAAAGAGCAACCGCATGCGAGTCACACGACACCTGCTGCAGTGGTGGTTCTGAAAATCGGCGATAGTGTAATAATTGTAGCTTGAGTTGACATTTTCTTGAGGGCGTTCATATATTACAAGCGTCTGTTCCGTAAACTATCCCTTTATTGATAACAATATTCCAGTGGGACATGCATATGGCGTTTACATGTACATATCTCACCTAGTACTATATGCTAGATCTCGTCTTAGATGTGACGATTTTAATCAACGTCACAAAACATTATTGTATAAACTCATAAAACAGGGCTATACCATCAAGCGCCTCCACTCCAAGTTTCTCAAATTTGTATTCGCATGCTGATAGCAAAATACTGGCGCAGCGCGCAAGATCAATGGCGCCGTGTTTCATAATTTGTATATAGTTCCACTCAACCCGGGGCTAGAGGCCGTATGAACCGATGTACTTCAAGATCGTCGTAGTGTTTATATGAACAGTCTCAATCAAAGCGTGACTGAGATACATCATTCTCTTGATGACGACTTTACAACGAATATAAGGTGGATTAAGAATAGTGATTAGCGATACGGATTAAGATATTTACAGCGGGGAACTAAGCATAAACTATCGAAACACCAACCGTATGTAGGTCACACGACACCTGTGCTGAAAATCGGCGGTAGTTTAATAATTATAGCTTGAGTTGGCATTTTCTTGACTGATGGATGTGTATATCAATCTGTTACCAAAAACGATCGTTCATAACGGATCGACGGGCAGACTGTCTGGCGAAGATCGGTAACAATAGATGAGTTACATATCTCAGCTGTTATGTCGTCACAGTTTCCGAGCTAGCGTATCGCCGGTGGTTATTTAATAGTTTCCACATGAACACCAGCAATAAAAGCGCGGTTGAGATATCGAGGCTACGTCTTAGAATCTTCTGTGTTCTAGTCTGAATGTGAGGTGCCAAGGTTGGCTTTCCTGTGAAAGCATATAGTTGCATTGTTGTCGCCAGAGATAGTCAATTTTTCCCGCCTCTTACGTATGTCACCATTCTTTACTGTAGAGGCTCACCCAGAACATTTAAATCATGTGATTGTTGGACCTCAGAATGTAGACATGCATTTAGAACCTTTTAACAAAGGCGTTTTGTTACCGTAACCATGTATCATCTGGACATTCGATCAAATTATATCCGACTTTTTTTGTGACCAAAATTTATAGTATGGGAAGATTCAACCATCTGGAACATGGAGCCAGGACAGTTTGTGAAGCATTTGTTATGGGCTAATAGTGTTATCAAAATAGATTTGTTCCCAGTGTTTACATTTGAAGTTGTTTTTTTTTTATTATAGAATTGGTTATGGCATCTTTACATATTACCTACAGGTTTTTCAAATAATAAAGCTATCAAAGTCTGCAAGGCATTTGAAAGTTTCTCTACTGTTTCTATATGTTCATACAGAGGTTCCACTGCGTAACCCAACCGTATTCGTTAGTGGGCATTTGCTTCGCCTCACTTTTGAAAGGTGGTGTGGGGAGGGCTGATAATAGATGCCCACCTCCCTGCGCCAGTGCTAAGTATATCAATGTTTAAACGGCCGCTATATTTTTTATGCTGCTAGAAGCATAGATGCTTAATTACGTAAGCCATACTATTTGCACTAAATGCAGCGGAGTATGTCGACAATGACAATTCAAATTTGAATCCAGTTTTCCTTCTTTTCAAGTAAGAATTCATTGTGTGGTCTACCAGGAGGAAATAAATAACAAAACACTTAAAATAGTTTATAGTTTAAGTGTCTGAATGCCCTAAAGCCTAGTCAATATTGAACGAGCCAATATAGTCCCAGTTTTCGCCGTAGGTGGTCATATCTTGTGTATAAATTGAACATGTTTGGATCATTCGTCATCAGATGCATCTTGAAGTTTTTAGTCAGATTACAGATAAGATTTAGGTTTGCTATTGAGGTACGTTTTTCATTTAAAAATTACACAACTTAATTTCGCTGATATATTTCCTGGTACTTAAAGTATTTAATGGATTTAATGTTATACTCTCATTAAGGAACCAACAGCTCGCAAGGTATAATCTCAAACAGCCCGCACAATCAGAAAATATCTGTAACTATGTATTCAAACAAACATCTAGCTCCGTCTACCTGTTTTTTCTGATTATTTGAAGTTTACTACCAATTTACATCTTATCTTGATCGAAGGTCTCATTATTTTTTCGTTCCCTTTTAATGTACGTGAACTCCGTATAAACTAGACGAGTTCTCTGAAAATGGCATCGTAGCTTTTAGCACAATCTGAGTTTACTGAATCCCAAAGCGCTGGATACCAGGCCGAATTTAATACGCTAGACACTCAAAATTTTAAGAAAATTCAACATGTCTGCCAAAATGACTTGCGTATAAGAAGCGGCCATTCAGTAGTCGAAATATTTTTGTTATTCTTTGGTTTGTTATTCTTTGGGCTAGGGAGCTGCATCGCGGAGATTACGTTTTTCATCGAATAGTTTTCTATAGTTTATGTTGATTCAATTTGATAAGTGAACTCATCCTCGTATTAACATTCGTGATAAATTAGCAACTAATCATCTTATATATTATAGTTTGGGCATTATTATATAGAAAACGGCAGAAGAATTTGCGAAAAACTAAGAAAATACAAAATTCCAAATACATGTTCATGGTCGCCGTTTTGAATTAAACTGTAACGTTTGGTTGACAAGGGGTGGTGGGTGGTGTTTTGGGGTTAACATTAACGGGCTTGAGAGAGGGTGAAGAATGTCAGCTCATCATTGAAGCGCATTATAATTCGCACAGTAACTGCGAGAGAAGAATATGAGAGTAGAAACACAGTTCATCCACTAACATCAGATGATTTATTTGTTTGAACTGATCTGGTATCACAGCTCCCTAGCTAGCGTATCTAAGTCCGCTTAAGTCGGTGCTTGGGGCCGTGTGGATACTTCATAGTCTCCACATGAACAGCTCAAATCAAACCGTGTCTAAGGGGCCGTCTGAATACTTCATGGTCTTCACATCAACAGCTACAATCCAATCCACCGTATTCTCGGGTATGAATGTGGGATGCCGAGGGAAGCTTTCCGGTAGAGTCATATGGTTGCTATTTAGTGACCAGACGTCGTCAATTTTTCCCACCTCTTGCATGTCGCTCCAATCTATTACAGAGTTCACATTTAAGTCGGTTTGAGGGTGGTCATATAATCACTGGATGGCTAAATTCAGAATGCCGGGTGTTCTGAAATGCACTCTATAAGGATCATGTATCGTACGGAGTGCTTCCTCCCCAAAACTATGGCCGTCATAAATGACAATGCGGAGGAAAAATATCATTTTCAAGACAATTGCTTATTTAAATGAAATGAAATTTTCCAGGCTTTGAATTAAAAACGTACAAAATGGATAAATAAAAATGATGGAACTCTTGGCATGTCTATTATCTATATACATGTGCAATATTGACAATTTTAGAACAGTCGCTTCTTAACTCACAACTAACAACCCTACTTTAAGAGACTGATTAGAGAAGGCCACTATGTTGACGCTAAGTAAAATCCATGTCTAATAATGTATCTGTGAAGCTTGGAGAAATTGAAAGTTAGACTATATCAGCTGTTTGAAGTTTTGCAGACCTTCAAGTTGAACTCAATTTGTACCTCAAAGAAAGCACTTCACTGATTAGAACAAAACATATAGGATACTAGCTATAGCCAAATAATTAAATGTTGTATTGTTAGGACACGGCCACACAGATAACGAAACAAAAGAATCACCACTGGCAAGAACAAACTGCTTTGTATATGCATTGAGATATCCTCATTGGGTGATCACTTTGTGTAGTGGTGCACAAACACACATGCATCATGAAGCCATTTTTTTGTTAGGTCACAGTGAAGTGCTAATTTATATGGTTCAAACTGAGCTCAAACTGAAAGGTCTACACAACTTCAGACAGCTGAAGTAGTCCAACTTTGAAAGTTCCCCAAGCTTCAAAGAAACTTCATGATGCATGGATTTTTCTCAGTGACAACAGAGCGTCGCTCTTTCATACTCGTTGCCAGTCTCTTAGAGTTGGATTGTTTTGTCGGGGAAAGTTGTGATTGTTATAAAATTGTCAATATAGCACATGTATAGACATGCCAAAAGCTTCATAATTTTAGATATCTGTCCCCAGCATATTTTTCATATACATGGTGAAAAATCACATTCTATTTAAAGTAATAGTAAACTCTGCGTAAAATCGTGCTCGGCATGACAGAATTATCCCATCAGATTCCAAAAACCCGGGTAGAAAAAAAATAGCAAAATTCTACAGCTGAGTAAACATTGATTTATCGTTCACACTTTAGCACTTCATGATCTACAGCATGTTGGAATGACTGTGGCGTTTGATGGGACATACTGTTTTTATGTAGATGGCGCTGCGACAAAAATCTTGCGGTCACCCGGGCTCTATCCCATAGGGTAAAGCATTGAACAACAACGGCAGCATTAGCAACGTTTATCCTACTGTTATCGGGTGATGTGGCCAGATATTACTGCCTCAGAAATAGAGCTCGTAAAATCATATGCAAAATGCCACATGCCAACCTGTATATCAATTCGACATTCGTATATCACGATCCTCATAACCGTCTCGGAGCATAAAGAAAGATCCACAGATCTGTCAAAAGCCCTCGACACAATAATTTACAATTGGTTTCCATGTTATTAGCTACACTACACTATAATGACAACCTTCACGGATTCTTGATCTGGGCAATAGCTCTGATGTTCAAAATGTTCTCATTCATTCGGAATTACTAGAACAGCTGATTTTTTTCGAATACTAAAGATATAGTTCTTTCGATATTAGGATGCATCGCCTTAAGGACTTCTATTCCTTTAATTAAGTAATTTTGAATGATAATTTTTCCCTTCACACGCTAACTCATGACAGCCATGTTTTGAGGCCTTGGGACGAGGGGGGGGGGGGGTCTGGCCCACCGTGATTATTTTTCCTACCCCTTCAAGTTGGAAGCTGAAACATACCACACTATACCCTCGCGCCAAGCTCAAACAGAAGATGAACAAAAATAAGACGGCCGCTTCCATGACGTTATGGTGACATAATTTACAAAAAAAGCTATCTTTGGATATATTTTTCGAAATTTTTATAATGTCTTTTTTTCCGCAAAAATTGCATGATAAATTAGGGATCGTTTCCATTAATCGTTTTTTCTTCAGTCGCGATTTTTCTTTAATTTTCTAGATTGAAAAACGATCAGTCGCGAATCAGTCGCGAGGATATCGAGAAAAAAAA
Organism: Hanleya hanleyi; assembly: GCA_036873755.1. Taxonomy (NCBI): domain Eukaryota; kingdom Metazoa; phylum Mollusca; class Polyplacophora; order Lepidopleurida; family Hanleyidae; genus Hanleya; species Hanleya hanleyi. The sequence continues at coordinate 145,326 of JAVTVY010039336.1, read as the reverse complement.
TGAGAAAAAAACGATTGAACCTTTTCTGAAAAAAAACAACTTTCTCTCGCGATATCGTTTTTGAATCCTTTACCCATGCGCGATCCGTTCTTGATCGCGAATCTTCAATCGCGAGAGGATCGTTTTTTTCAAGGTGCGAGAGAGTCGTGAGGCGGAGTGATATCTGCCACATAGGCCGTGTTGCCGTCGTAGGCCGCTCTATCCGCGAGCTGGGAACTACGTTTAATGCGTTTAACTACATCTAATATTTATACTATACTGTATAAATGCGTAAGGAAACCGGATAATTCATATGATTCACGGTCTATAGTCTCCTACAAGCCGAAGTAGGGCGTATGCTGGAAATATCTCTATACATACCTGTACCATGCTTCCTGTGACGTCTGCGTTCAGATTTACTCTGGCGAAGCGTAAATGACAAACTTACATGTTTATTTAATAATCGTGTGAGACGACAATGTATTAATGTTCAGTCATTCCCTTCATACTTCCGGTAATTTCCTCAGATATTCATGCAACTTGGTACAATGTATAAACAATACAGGATAATAGTCGCAATATCTTGTTTTTGTAAATACCGGGTATAGGTCATAAGTGGATTTGCGTTCGTCGTTGATAGCATTGTCAGAATGATTACGGCACAGACTTGATAGAGGTGTGAATGGGCGCATGGCGATAACGCAGAACAGCTTAGCCCTCCAGCCGAAAATTTCTAGGCTAATTAAGGTGAAAAATAGTGTAATTAAATATGTACATTTTGTTATAGTAAAACATACCTTAGGAAAGGGTATCCATTCATGTTTTGGTACAGTTTTTAAACTAATGAGATGTGAATAAGTTAAAAAAATCACCATCAAGTTAATCTTATTTATTATAAGAATATTTGCGGCAGTGATTTCATATTTATAACAAATACATATCACAATGGTGATTGAATCGCATATAACGGTTGGATTCGCATATGTACAATACTATTATTATTTTAATTTTACATTTTGATAAAGGAACTATGAATGATTTCAAAGGGAAGCTCAAGCCAGAAACCAACTGAATATTATATAATTTCATCTCTTAATTACTGGATTAACAAAAAAAAGAAGTCTCGTTGGAGTACGATCATCGGTTAAAGTTTTCGTTTTTTTGTGCAAAACTAAAGATTTAAATGTGGGATTTGAAAATCTGTCGGACATAGAAAGACGTTTTATATTCATCTGTTATATTGATGCAGTTATTTCACATATAGTATCATAAGCGGTACGGGGCGTTGTTTGATTCTTCAGCAACCAAGTCACGTGACCTGAATTATACAGGGATCTTGAAACACATCTTCGCATGGTCAAGGTACATAGGTCATAGCCATAGGTCATAGGTCATAGCCATTGGCGAGACATTGATCATCTTGCCAAGCAAACCGCGTTCAGCCCACTTTCAGTGTTTTCCATACTGCAATTACCAGGCTTGTCAAATTGTGAAAAATAATCAATATCACTATTTTCTTTGAGTGATTTCTTTTATATATACATTTACCCTTTGTATTATAAATTTTCACAATTTATTGAAAATATACGTATTCATCTACCATCAAATATCCCACAAGCCAGGCAACTGTGGGGTTTTGCACTTATAGACTCCCACTTAGGGACTCCCACCCAGAGAGCTCCAGAAAAGATTAATTCACACAAACAAACAAGCAAAACAATAATGACAGTTGTGAAAAGTTTTACAAATAGTCCGCGCTATATATTAATAATTAAGTGCTTTCGAAGACTCAAAAGCCCCGTATGACAATGTTGTATTCAATACAGCGCCATCTATCTACACAAGGAAAATGGTGACCATAGGACAAAAAACCACGCGAACAGCGAAAATCTAACGAATCAACTCAAAATTTCAGCACGCACAGATGCCAAAAACGTTCACCACACCACACGTTCACCACACAAGAAATCTGGAATAATATCAGCTTTAAAACACAGAAATACTCCAAATAATAGACGAAATTGCAAGTGCAAATGACTCAATCTGACCATATCCTAGCTAAATAATATATAGCCCTCAAGAGTATGAGGGCTATACGTCGGCCCCAGTCACCTCCAGCGAGGGTTTTAGATAATTTTATTACGAATCACCCACCTCTGAACCTGCCGTACATCTAAACTCTATCCCCTCCTGCGCACTATTTCAAAATCTTGCACACTATTGTGAAATAGTAACGAATATATCGCCGTCTGAATTTTCCAGTCGGAAACTTCTAGCTCTCTGCGCGCCATGTTGGTGACGTCACTCTATACGGTTAACATGGCGCGTTTAAAGTGGAAGTCGTCTGGGAAATTCAGACGGCGATATATTCGTTACTATTTCACAATAGTGTGCAAGATTTTGAAATAGTGCGCAGGAGGGGATAGAGATTAGATGTACGGCAGGTTCAGAGGTGGGTGATTCGTAATAAAATTATCTAAAACCCTCGCTGGAGGTGACTGGGGCCGACCTATAGCCCTCATACTCTTGAGGGCTATATATTATTTAGCTAACCATATCCGGGCCTGTGTCTCCTACAAAATATATGTAAATATGAAGTTATAATTATATGCACAACCATTATTCCTATGTATATATATCTAATTTTGTTTTCAATTTCTTTCAATATCCCCATCGTATCTATATAACCGCCAACTGAACTGAAACACGCTATAGTTTTACACAAGGCAAAGAAGAATGGAAAAGGAAGAAGAAAAAAATTATCGAACTTACATAGTCTGACTGAAGTGTTTATGATATAGAAGCTCGAACGTGTATGCGGGTCAGGCTGAACCTTGTCGTACTACTTTCGGCTATAATACTCAATCGTTTTTTTTTTCAATCGCTTATATTTTCTCGATTAAAAAACGATTGAATCGCGATATCGCTTTTTATTCGCGAAAATTTTCTCGATTGAAAAACGATTGCCAACAGAAAAAACATGAGGCAGCACCTAAAAGGTGCAACAACCCCTCAGCCAGACAGTTTTAGTCAGTGTATATTGGTACACAATGAATGAAAAATGCATATGCAAAAGCCTGAGATTTGGTTGAATGCAGAAGATGCTTTAGCAGTGGTTTGTAAAAGATTAAAATATGATAAATTCAGTGTGGGATGTTGGATGCATTAAAGGATTATAATAAATATTTTGACATAGGGCGTGCGAAAAATATGGCGGAAGAACAGAAATATTCTGAACAAAAACAAAAGGCTTCAAGCCATTTTGGCTTTGAACCCTAATAATAATCTAAACAATAATAAAAGTCTTTGATAGCAATAACTGTATGAATCCCTGTGTACCTGTTGATTGTCTGTCTCTTTCCATCTGTGATCAAGCAGAGGATGAGGATGGATGGATGGCAATCCAAACAGCCTTGTGATATGAATAATATGTTTCATGGACACCAAATTGTATATCTGTGAGTTTGAAATTGGTGAAAATCTGGTCAATGGTTGTCCTAAGATCTGTAGTTGGGGTGTGGATTAAGGGAAAGAGCCCATGCTCTTGGAAGAAGTCGTTTATCTTGGTTGTTTCAGCCGAGTCGACAGCAAAGTCATTGTTGAAGTCTCCAAGTATGACAACATTAGTCGCTGAACAGTGGCTCCTTAGTGATGTAGAAAGTCCGCTCAATCAGAGAAACCAGTTCTGTCATTCATCGTAAGTTTCTTTATGCACTGATGATGTATATCAAATTTTACATCCAGCACTTGAACGGTATCAGAGAGAGATCATTAATGATTTGCATAAATTAAAGATGGCCGCCTATCCTTCCGGTCATTCAGAGGAACTGATCTTCATTGCGAGTGTCTTGATACATCGATGCTGTATCCCAAGTTTCATATAGAACATTTAAATGGTATCCGAGATATATATCATTAAAGATTTTGCATAAATTAAAGATGGCCACCAAGATTTCCACCCAATCAGAGAAACCAGTTCTGTCATTCATCATAAGTCTCTTGCTGCATCGATGGTATTTATCAAATTTTATATAGAGCACTTAAACAGTATCAGAGATAGAGATCATTAATGATTTTGCATAAATTAAAAATGGCCGGCCATCCTTCCCGCCTCTCAGAAGAATTGATGAATTGATTCAGTGCAAGTCAAGTCTCTTGATACGTCGATGCTGCATACCAAGTTTCGTATAAAACACTTCAATGGTATCAAAGGAATACATCATTAAAGATTCTGTATCAATTAAAGATGGCCGCCAAGGCTTTCACCTAATCAGGAAAACTGGTTTGGTCATTCCTTCAAAGTTTCTTGATGTATCGATAATCTCTACAAAGTTTCACACTGAACAGCAAAATGGTTTCCGAAATACACAAGATTCATGGTTTCGCATAAATTAAAGATGGCTGCCAAAGTTTCCACCCAATCGGGTCCAGATTCAATAGGGTTCTGGGTCATGAGCATATGGATGTGCACGGCAAGTTTGGTGTGCCTAGGGTAAGTCGTTCTAAAGAAAGCTTGGTAAAGAGAAGTTTCGTATAGAACACTTCAATGGTATCAAAGAAATACATCATTAAAGATTCTGCATAAATTAAAGATGGCCACCAAGGCTTTCACCTAATCAGGAAAACTGGTTTGGTCATTCCTTCAAGGTTTCTTGATGTATCGATAATCTCTACAAAGTTTCACACTGAACAGCAAAATGGTTTCCGAGATACACAAGATTCATGGTTTTGCATAAATTAAAGATGGCCGCCAAAGTTTCCACCCAATCGGGTCCAGATTCAATAGGGTTCTGAGTCATGAGCATATGGATGTGCACGGCAAGTTTGGTGTGCCTAGGGTAAGTTGTTCTAAAGAAAGCTTGGTAACGAGAAAGCTGTGATGGTTTCGAATAAATTAAAGATGGCCGCCAAAGTTTCCAACCAATCGGATCCAGATTCAATAGGCTTATGTTGGACCACCCAACAATTCTGTATACCAAATTTGAAGTCTCTAGAAGCAACGGTTTCTAAACCGATCACAAGAATTGTTGACGACCGGACGACCGTACGACCGGACGTACATGCCAACTACAAAATCCCGCAGCCTAATAGGCTGAGGGGTAAAAACCACTCGAACAGCGATCGCGAATGAATCGTTTATTTTCAAGAAATAAAACGATTCCCTCGCGCCTTGGAAATCGCGACTTCGAGAAAATTTGACGAAATAAACGATTCATTCGCGAACGATAATTGGAAACGTTGCCTTAGTAAATATTATTCTGATCCGAATAAAATAGTTTTTGCTCACTTTTCCTCGCGGAAAAACAGAAATTGTGAAGAAAACTGACCAAAAACATAACTTTTCTGTTACCCCACATAGCCGTCATTTAAGAAATAATGTTGTCATAAAATTTATCAACTTTCCCACATTAATCGTTCGCAAATTAACGATTTAGCACGCCTATGAAAACATTAGTTCTATTCTATTGCACTACTCAAACTGATTATCAGTAAAGATTACAATGAAAGATTGAAAAAAATATGGTAAACGTTCACAGCCTTTCTTCCCTTTGTTGAAATGTACCGTCAGCCTCAGTTGGCAGCGTGTCAATATCAGTGGACGAGTTTATGTGGTTTTTCAAAAGGGAGCGCAGTGGAACATGCTTGCATACAAGTCTATTTGTGTGACATTCTTAATCAATCACGTTGGAACCAACAGTTAAACTTGAGGCAGAAATTCACGTCTTCAATATATATTAATTTACAGCTTTTTCTCAAACAATGAAAAATGTAGCCAGGATTTATTTAACTAGGAAGGAAATTTATGTTCACGGTGCTATTGGAAACATTGGCATTTCGGAAAAACCGCCAACATGTGATGACTGTGGATAAGAAAATCACAAATATTTGATGTCGTTTGTAATTTCTGTGGCCTATAACCGACATCACATCAATGATAGACACACCCGCCCCAAGCAGAATCGTGGCAGTTGTTGATCTCAAGCTATGTTTGCCTGTCGGTCCCTGGCTCATTTCGTTTGTTAGCCAGATCTCTTAATTTCTCATCGTCCGCGGAGAAAACTCTACCTTTGTTCAGCTGATCTCATTCGTGTTGTGTCTCATTTAAAACGGCAAGAAGAGATTCATCATCAGCGTCTCTCATGAACTGTTCGATCTCAACTTCTCTAGATAATTCATATCTGAAAGCACGTCTTGGTTCTCCTGTTGATCTGTTTATTATTGTGTACACTCATATGTCCCAATTGGTTTGTAAATATCTGCGATTATACATTTTCTACCTTTGAAATAAACTGAGTACCTACTTGCAGGGTATCCAATCTATTTGTTTATTCGATTGTACATGCAGACGAGACTTTGTCCTGCCATTTATCACCCGCCCTGTGCCCCAAGATTTTAGGTGATTTTGAGGCTCCATATGGATAATTTTATCGTCTGTAATTAATTTTTGACTGACGAATGGCCATTCAGTCTGCCATTTCTGTAATTTTATTCATCGCGGCCGATTTTTTCACGTTAATGAAGGTCCAATAGGGCGCAACGGTAATAATAAATGCGCCATGGATATGTTCGAGTTACCACCAGGGAAATGTATTTGTCGTCTGCATAGCAGTGAGGGAAGGGAAACGCTATGAATCTTAGCGATCTTCAAACCAAACCATAATGTTCCAAATCCCAGAAGCAGTGGCTTGTAAACCATCAAGTTGTCGGAAAACCAAACATCTGTGTTTCGAAATACACAAGTTTTAAAACCAGGCTGTATTGTTTTGAAATACCGAAACATGGGTTTGTCAAACCATGAAGTCGTGTTTCAAAACATATTCGGTTTACAGCGTAAGAAAGTTATATTTGGCCGATTTAATAAAATCTTAGTCAAATTCGTGATACAAGTGTTACAAATCTTCTCAGAATTCAGAGCCCTATACTTTTATACGGCATGTCGTATACCAATAGACTACGCTAGCGTGTGTAATTTGGCCTTGTTGCAAAAATTATTGTGCAATATTTATATTCAGCTGATGTCACTAAAGATTGAATGGTCAATTTTGCATCAATAATAGTCTAGGGTACCATCAAAATAAAGGCAGTGGATATTATTTCGTTATACGGTATAATAGCTTGATTGGAATATTCCTCCTTTTCTGCGGATTAATAAATACTTCGCGTGAAGTCGATATTGTTTCGTAATGCGATATAATAGCCTGATTCGGATAATAGGCTAGTAGGACGTCACAGCCTATGTCATAGGGCAGTTTGTTGGTTTCTTGGGTATAAACGTAACAACAATATGTTCAATCTGGACATTCAGTCTTATCTCTCAAGCCCTGTTTCATGCTCGAACAGTTGGTTTGGTTGGTTGGTTGAAGTTTAACGTCGCATCTAACCTTATTGGTAGCAATTGGTTGTGAATGTCAACTCGCTTGTTCTGCCCTCTTCTGTGGTAATTCAAATTTCGTATCTATTATTTTGTACCAATATAGACCTATAACCAAACAAAAATTTGCCATGGTTGGTTTATAAATGATGTTTATGGGGCCTTAGCATGTGCAAATCTATATACATTGTTGATCTATAATGCTAAGAATAAATATCTGTTTCTGTTGAGAGAATCGTGCAAATTGACGTTTTTTTTAGAGATGCTCAGTCTAGTTTCATAGTTCGACCCTCGCATACTATCTTTTAGGCCATTTCTGAAATTGTTGAAAAAAAGACAGTAAATTTTGTTTAAATGGAAATTATGAAAGGGGATGTATAGCCAACCGATCTGGTTGCATTCGAATTTGTACAAGGACAATGGTTTGGAGAGTGTAGAGAAAAAATATCAATATAAAATATAAAAAGCACCTCTAGGTAGTTAAAAGAGGGCGGTAAAAATATTGACTGAAAATCATTTCCTTTCTCTGAATTACAGTTGCCTGGACTGCAGGATACTTTTTTTCAGTCATAGAGGTCAGTCTATCTATAAATATATATAAATTAAAAACTAGTAAACTGGGCATGACATCTAAGTCAATGACTTTATTTGAAAGAAAACCATTTGAAAAAAAAATTAAATAGATATATATAGTTATTAGTTTTCATAATTTATTGAAAATGTAAGTAGACACGTAACATCCAATATGCCATAGTTAGGCAACTGATGTCTGAACAGGGTTATCCAATAGGTAAATGAGTTCAGTCTGGTATAAATACCTTCATGGAATCATGGCACATTTTCTAATTTGTAAAGATACAGACATAGCGACGATCAGCAACATTAAAACTTATGCAACAAACCGATACAAACATAGCGACGATCAGCAACATTAAAACTTATGCAACAAACCGATTTCCATCAAGAAACCGAAAATGTAATCCTCCCTCACCCGATAAAAATGATCTTCCAAAGTAGTCGCCCGATAAAAAATCTCTTACAAACATAAAATCTATGCAGTCGCTAATAATTCAAAATAATTTGAATACGGGATAGAACGTGAGATATTAAACTCATGACGTTTTATTCAATCTCATTTAATCATGACATTTGTTTGAAATCAGCTTACTGGTATATCCGACTGCAGCGGCTTATTTTTTCTTGTACAGATTTCTAGGCTGGTGACGTATATCGGAAATACCATGGTATCCCGGCTATAGTATTTCCAGGGTTTATGTCCATGGTTGACTAAAAAACCCTGGAAATAGGTTGGAATCCCTGAAATTATGCTGGAAACCATGGACAATGTCCATGGTCACATTATTCTGGACCCTGGAAAGCATGGACAATGTCCATGGACACCATGGAATTACGAGAATTCAACACTTTTCAGCATGAAAATTGGAAAAAGCATGGAAATTGTGGACTTAGAAAATTTTTCAGAGAAAAGAGTGTGGACTTAGAATATTTTCAACAAAAAAAATAGAATATATGCAAGTTGCACTGTTTCTTGTGTTTTAAAATGGGCAGTAAATTTATTGATCTAGGGAACCAAGATGGTAAATCGGCTAAAACACCATCTAGTAGTAACACTGAAAAATGTGTGTGACCTGTTTATTGTTATTCTCTGAGATATATCAACCAATGACAACAATTCTTCCTTTTTCATTTAAAATTGATTGGCATTTGGTTCACAGATATTTACAATCTTTGACATGACCAACCGGACTATTTGGCAGGAATATATGTAGAATTCTCTGGAGAACCATGAACCATATCTGAGCCTTATTCTTATAGCTTAAACTTATTTGCATAGCTTTTGTACCACACTATATTGTTTACTATATTTGTCCACAATTCTAATTGTGATTGTAAGGGGCATTACACTTTTATTTCAGTAGTGACTTGCACAATCTTTTTTTCACGAATTTTACCAAGTTTAGTAATCTCAGACGGTGGTATGTTAACTCGACATAAAACACTGAACTGCCCAAATTTCAAATTCAAAATATGAATCATCCTTAGCCCTGCCTATATTAGTTCAAACATGTACAGTGAAACCTGGATACACCGACCTTGCACGGGACCGAAGAAATATGTCGGTTTTGACAGTGTGTCGGTTTTCTCAGGGTTGATTATTTTGGCGTCTGGCTGAGAGACGACAACAACAACAACAACGCTGAAGGAAGGAAGTCGGCTAATACGAGGACTGTGCTACAATACTTTTTATTCGACACACAAAATAAATAAATTATATGCAATACTATAAATGATGTTGATCATTTATATTTACAATGCACATTTATGATGAAAATATATTCAAGATGTTATGAAGGAAAGTGTAAAAGATGACGCAACTGCGGTACAATGTAGGTCACGTAAGGTGTCGGGTCTATAGCACTCAAGTCAGCACAATGCAAAATATATAAATACGCCAATATAATAATATAATGAACTCAAATATTTGAATACAGGTAATAATTGTCAGTTGTAGCACTTTTAGTGAAAAACCTATCGAGCGTGGATTGCTCTTTCCTGCTCTGCTCCTCCACGATCATATCCTCTGTTATGCTCGTCATGGCCTGGATTTGCGAATTGCGGATTGGATTTACACCACTTGTACTCTCCCCTTTTCTTCCGAGTGTCTTGTCCGGCATTGCACGGAAAAACAAACCAGTCTCGCCACAGTTAAATATGTCTGACGGGGAATAACCGGCCACGAGGGAGTCTGGGTTTTCACCAGTGTTATTGCAGGTGTTATTCCAGTATTTATTATACTATAGTGAGTTAACGGGAGAAAGACAAACAAACACCTCGTGTAATTGACTGCTACATGTTTGGGCGTGCTGAATGTTTCAAGTGGATTATAGCCGAGTCGACGGCCGACCGACCTCCTGGTGCGTGAGTTGTCAGTCGGTCGGATAGCATGCAGCGTCGGTGTTTTCAGGGCCAATTAACATTGTTTAGATAGGTTTGCATTTAAAGACACGGTCGGTTCCGATGGGGACAGGTTCCGGTGTATTCAGTGTCTTGGTATAGGCAATTAACATTGAAGAAAAAGTGGACCGGAGAGTTTGGTCGGTGTTGACAAGGTTCCGGTGTTTCCAGTGGTCGGAGTTCTCAGGTTTCACTGTACATGTAAAAATTGGTAACAAGATTTGTCATCACCAGAATGAATAATTGAAACCACAGTACCAGGTTTTAACTAATTTGCTCTCCACATACAACCTGGGTCATCTATACGCAGTAAGACTGACCCTGATATCGTGTACAGTGAAACCTGAGAACTCCGACCACTGGAAACACCGGAACCTTGTCAACACCGACCAAACTCTCCGGTCCACTTTTTCTTCAATGTTAATTGCCTATACCAAGACACTGAATACACCGGAACCTGTCCCCATCGGAACCGACCGTGTCTTTAAATGCAAACCTATCTAAACAATGTTAATTGGCCCTGAAAACACCGACGCTGCATGCTATCCGACCGACTGACAACTCACGCACCAGGAGGTCGGTCGGCCGTCGACTCGGCTATAATCCACTTGAAACATTCAGCACGCCCAAACATGTAGCAGTCAATTACACGAGGTGTTTGTTTGTCTTTCTCCCGTTAACTCACTATAGTATAATAAATACTGGAATAACACCTGCAATAACACTGGTGAAAACCCAGACTCCCTCGTGGCCGGTTATTCCCCGTCAGACATATTTAACTGTGGCGAGACTGGTTTGTTTTTCCGTGCAATGCCGGACAAGACACTCGGAAGAAAAGGGGAGAGTACAAGTGGTGTAAATCCAATCCGCAATTCGCAAATCCAGGCCATGACGAGCATAACAGAGGATATGATCGTGGAGGAGCAGAGCAGGAAAGAGCAATCCACGCTCGATAGGTTTTTCACTAAAAGTGCTACAACTGACAATTATTACCTGTATTCAAATATTTGAGTTCATTATATTATTATATTGGCGTATTTATATATTTTGCATTGTGCTGACTTGAGTGCTATAGACCCGACACCTTACGTGACCTACATTGTACCGCAGTTGCGTCATCTTTTACACTTTCCTTCATAACATCTTGAATATATTTTCATCATAAATGTGCATTGTAAATATAAATGATCAACATCATTTATAGTATTGCATATAATTTATTTATTTTGTGTGTCGAATAAAAAGTATTGTAGCACAGTCCTCGTATTAGCCGACTTCCTTCCTTCAGCGTTGTTGTTGTTGTTGTCGTCTCTCAGCCAGACGCCAAAATAATCAACCCTGAGAAAACCGACACACTGTCAAAACCGACATATTTCTTCGGTCCCGTGCAAGGTCGGCGTATCCAGGTTTCACTGTATATCCATTTCAGCCTACATTGTACTTTCGGCAACTACATGTATACGAGGGAATTCCCTGAAATCCAATCCAGATGTCATCAGCCAATCAGCTAAACTAAACCTGCCATTTTTGAATCATGTGCTGTCCTACCTGTTCAAAATGCAGTTCTACACAATGTACAACACTTACAATTGATCTGTTCTCGAGTCTGTTCTCTGCTGGATGAAGACCGAAAAATAAACGGTAAAGTATTGGATATCGCTTCGCCTTAATGGCATCACACGAATTCAAGCCATCTTGTGGATGGTGACGTGAACGCAAATGTCTCCACATAACGTAGAATGCTCAGTCTTATTGATTTGGTATATAAAGATACCTAAATCGCACAGTACTATTCCATTCTTCGAGATTCTCCAGACACGTATACACTGTACACGGTAATAAGCAGGTTGTACACAATGATTATGTTCTGTGATGTAGTCTTCTGAGACGTTCACAAGTTAATCCTTTTCGAAGTGATTTGAAAGGGCTCCTGCATGGACAGTCTCATCTCGTTTCACTACCGCAAGAGGTTCCTTCAGGTGCTCTGCTTTTACAACAGTTTGTCCATGCCTGTGGGAGAAAACAGTTGTCACATTTTATTTCGAGATTGCAGATACATGTATATAAATAGGCATTCAAGAATAAATCTGCAACTGAGATATCAAAATCTAGAAATTACTAATAGCAAAAGTTCGAACATCTTCAAACCAATTAGGGACACCGCACCCCAGTGGGTGTCTCAGTGCACCCATATCCGGGGAAAACTGAGACACTTTTTTTTATACGTTTTTATAAATGAATTCTGGAGAAAAGAAATAACAGATATTTCAGAATTTTTTGTATGATGATGTCATACTAAATATTAGTTCAATCAAGAGCATGGGATACAGGACAATAATAGCAGAAATGTTTGCAAGAAGGTGAAAAATATCCCAGTGTACTCCAATTTCCCCTACTTGATTTTCATTTCAATATAATGAAGTCTTACAGAGCAGCCTCGTGCGTCATCCGTATATAAATGCTGTTATCTTAAACAGAGCGTTCAAATATCGGTCGTGTGGAGTACGATATCCAGCAGGGGTGGTTACGGATTGTAAAGGCCAGACCAATAACTGACATCACAATGGTCCTGTATACGGTGATTGACATTTTCAAATACAGTGGCTGTTTTGCAGATAACAGAAATGCCAATCAACAAGGGCATCAGAACACTGTGTGCCAAGATTAGAAAACATACCAATCCCACTGCAGCCTGTCTAACCTGGGCATACAATAATTATACATGTGTGAACGTTGATTACCAGGCAAGCATACTTTTAAAAATAGACCATAGAGGTCCACGTTCCCGGCCAGCAGCACCAGATATGGTGCATCAACCATAAATGATCATGCTGCTGCTGGGGACATCAACTTCTATGGTTGATTTTTTTTGGCCAATGAAATCTCATATCATTGGTGAAGATTATGGTTTTGAAAATGGAGATCTGTCTGAAGAGCCAGACATATCACAAGTCGAGCAGTTCAATAGTTCTCGAGTTTTTGTCCGGACAAGATCTAACTACTGAAAATCCAAGAGAGTTGGAAGTTATCTTGTATTACACAGGTAACTGAAAAGCAATCCCAACTGTCCTATCACCAATGTCGAGACGCTCTCCCAGGTTTGAAGTCGATCAGTCCAATAATTCTGGAGTTACTGGTCATACAAGGAATGTGTAAAGAACCAACTGCTGACAACAGAAGATAACTGATGGCGGCCATCTTGGACTACACAGGTAACTGAAAGGCATTCCTAACCATATTCTCGCCGATGTCAAACCACCTTCCAAATTTGAAGTCAATCAGTTCAATCAGTCTTGAGTCGTTGCCCGGACAAGATCCAAGCGCTGAAAATTCAAGATGGTTAACCGTGGACATCATGGATTATACAGGCAACTGAAAAGCTATCCCAGCTGTCCCGTCATTCTCCAAGTTTAAAGTTGATCAGTTCAATAGTTCTAGAGTTATTGGTCTGACAAGAAATGTGCAACAATCCAACCGCTGACAATGCAGTATGTCTGACGGCGGTCACTTGAATTACACAGGTAACAGAAAAGCAATCCCATGCAACCTCTCACGGATGTCAGGACACTCTGCAAGTTTGAAGACGATTGATTCAATGGTTGTTGAGTTATTGGTTGGACAAAAACCAATCTGATAATCTGTAAAGATCTGACAATGAAAGAGGGCTGATGGCGGCCATCTTAGATTACACAGGTAAATGAAAAGCCATCCCAACTGTTCTCTCACCGATGTTAAGGCACTCTACAAGTTTGAAGTCGATTGGTTCAAAATGTACCAAGTTATTGGTGAGATGAGAAATGTGTGTAAATCCAAAAACTGTAAGATGGTTGATTATGGCCATCTTGGATTACGCAGGTAACTGAAAAGCAATCGCAACCGTCACCGATGTCAAAACACACTTCAAAACACTCTTCTTTCTCGACTTACTAGTCGCACAGAAAATGTGTAAAGATACAACACAAGATGGCTGATGGTGGCCATCTTGGATTACACAGATAATGATGTCAAGACAATCTCTAAGTTTGAAATTGATCTGTTGAATAGTTCCACAGGCCCTCAAAACAAAAGTTTTGAGGTGGTGGGGGGACGGTGGATTACGGTGAAGTGTCAAAATATGGGGTCTCTATATATAACCCCATGCTATATATAAAAACACACCAAGGTCTGGAACGCAATTTGAGTGAAACAAGAAATAAACGGTTTACCTCCAAACAAAATACATCAGCATATTCTACAATTGTAACTCTATATATTCCAGTCGTCAAATTAGTAAATTTGGGCAATTTTATACCTTTGCCGAGCGATTCAAAATCCAACCCGACTGTCCATTCAACCTGGCACAGTGAGATGATGGTCCGATTCTCTCTCAATTCTGATTGGTCATCTGATCAGTGTGTGACCTCTCTTGCCGAAGGCGTGTCGCCACTACCTCATATTTCGACACTTCACCGCAATACCACCATCCACACCTCCCAAAACTTTGCTTTGAGGGCCTGTGATAGTTCTGGAGTTATTGGTCGGACAAGAAATGTGAACAGATACAACTGCTGAAAACAAAGATGGCTGATTGCAGCCATCTTGGATTACGCAGGTAACTGAAAAGCAATCTCAACAATCCGCTTACCGATGTGAAGACACTCTGCAAGTTTGAAGTCAAGGGTTCAACGCTTCTCGAGTTATCGATCGGACAAGAAATGTGTAATGGAATTACGGAATAGCGGAATATGGACACCCGGTGTTTCTAAGGCCCCCCACTAATCTGTCGGAGGACAACAATATGCAAGAGAAACATACATAACAGATCCTACCCAGTGTAACTATATTCTCTCAGATGTGGAAGACGTCTGGGTAGTATAGAACTTGTCGCCATCAGTGGTTGGCCAAAAGCAAACACTTTCCTTGAATCTGTTTTGATCAAATACATCTGGACTTCAATTGCTCGGTTATCAGTGGCATTTTCAAGTGCAATTGTGTGTGAATTCTGCTTTTTCACTCTATTGGATAAACTATACATAAGAAAACCATTCCTTCATATTTTCGTTGTCCACATGAAGCGAGGTTCTTCATCTGTTCCTGCTACCTCGAGTAACGGTGATTTCAGTGCAGTGGAGAAAGTGGTGCACAATGGGTTGACCTTGCCAACGTAGCATTGATAGGCTTCTGACTTCAGCTGACTAGATTCCCCAATCATGCTTTTTAAGAACGTTTTCCCATCAACTTCTGGTATTCCCTTAGCCTTTTGCTCGACTCGCTTCTGGGCTTGAAGCGCCCAGAACATTTGTTTGCAAACATTTCCAGTTCCATGGATGGATCTCTTTAATTCTCCATTGAATGATTCAAATGCGAAGCATGAGAATCCCGACAATGGTCCACATAATTTGACGCATTGCACCAAATGGGTCAGGTTGTGCACGTTGATACCCATGCACCTCAAATGATACATAGTTTGTACGTTCTTGACAAATTTCTCCACGAGAGTATCTGCTCGACTCAGATCTTCTGAAGACATCCCTTCACCAAGGAGATTGTATGTGGCCTCAACCAGACAGCTGAAGTGTGTCAAATACACATCTGGAAGACGCCCAAGTAAACAGGGAATGGAGTAGCAAAGCAGCCAGTTCCTGAGCTCTGATGCTTTCCAGTGCTGGTAAGTTTTAGTCAGTATCCGTGGATGTCTGTGAATCATGTATGGTGGGTGGATGTTTTTGAGCTGTTCATCAATTTCTTTGATATGCTGGCTGATGTTGTAAGGCTCCGTAGAGTATTTGGTGTCAAACCAGAGTTCTAGAAACTTCTTAGTGATGCCAAGCAGAATACATGTACCATGCATGTAATCCACCATGATGCTTTCAGTAAGGGAAAAATATGGTAGATAGAGTAAAACACTCTCACCCAAAAAACCATCCGTTCTCTTTCCATCTTTACGGGCTTTTGCAGCACTTGCTATTGCAGTTGCATGTGTCTTTTCATCTGTTTTTTGTTCTCTCACTGGGTAAGCTCGGCAGTGCCCTTTACTACTTGGTACACTCTCCCCTGGCTCCATGCAATAGCGGCAGCCATTTGTTCCATTATGCCGAGTCATATTGAGAACACCTGCTCATGCCGGCAAGTCCATGGTAGCAACAAGAAGCATTGCTTTCACCTGGAGTAATTCATCATTGATGGTAATGCAAACTCCTCTGTCATAAAGATGCAGAAGATCCATAATAAGTAGTCGTAAGAACATGTTCATACTGGGCTTTCCGACTCCCTGCCAGACACCCCAAAGCAGCATGTTTTTGCGCAGAAATCTTTCCCAAGGTGGGATTTCATTTATCAGAAGATAAACCGGCCAAAGTGCGACACTGGAGCTTTTGAACAGAGGTACTCCATCCGTGAATAAGGAAAGGGTAATGTTATTTCTCTTATGTAGAAATCTCCCAGTCGCCTTCAATTTCTTGTAGGCAAGTCCAGTTTTGACATCTGAAATACAAGTACTGGCACATGTTTCATTACAGATGGAGGAGTCTTGTATGGCTTGCCAAATGCCATCCCGTTCCAAAACTTCTCGTATCTGCATATTCAGGTTGCTTGTCAAGAAATATCTTCTGCATCTAGAATCTGATTTCCTACCATTACAGCCTGGGGTTTTATAGGAATCACACTCTACAGAAAAGAGTTTCTTGCAGTCTTCACAGTAATAATGATATTTTAGACAATTGCTATCAAACCTACAGAGCTTCTTGACCGTTTTCACATTGCTTTCACCAAAATTTCGTGTTGGTAGATGCAACTGAACCAGTTCCAGTAAATGTGTTATTGCAGTATCAGACAGATTATGTCGACAGGCAAATGCACTGACAGCAAGGTGGTGCTGGCTTTTGGTCAGTCAACTACTCCACAGATCAGAAGTGTTTTGTATAACATAGAATGGTGGGTCATCCTTACGATAATTGGTTGCACAGCTCTGAACAGGCTGAATATTACCATCCGGTTCTTCAGAATCGCTGGAAGAACTGTCGGTTTCATCATCAGTTGAGAGATCCATATCGCTGATGTCTGAAATATCACAGGGTGTGGAATTCTATTCCAAACCAACAGCTTCGAAATGCTCTGAATTATCCAGTGTACAGTAGTCCTCATTATAAGAGCTCTCTGCATTGAGACCCTGCCCCGATTCCTCAGCTGCGTCTTCAGGTGTAAGAGAACTCATACCCACAGGCTCTTCTTCTTCAATGCCAGATTGTGAAGGACCAGGATCAAATGTGCACTCCGATCCTGCAGATTGTTTCTTCTTTCTGTGAAAAGATTGAAATTCCACATAGACGTCATCACACAGTGTATTGTACTGCGATTTAGCCAGTCCAACTGTAATCTAGTTTATTTGAAAAAAAAAACACGCAATATATCTCAGTGAAATATGTTGCGACAAAAGTGTTCGTAATCAAGATCATCCCTACTGGAGCCTCCTACACCATCTGAGTTTTATTGTTAAGCAAATAATCCCATTTATTTGCACCAATTTGGTGTAACACTCGTAACATAATTGACGAGGGATTTGCTACAAGATGCATTGTCGGTCATTTGTCCAGGATATTACCGTTTAAATGGAAAATCTTACAAAAAAAGCCTTGCCCATTTATTCTACCTACCCATATCTGGTAGGACATAAGAAAAATGTCGTACAATTTGTTGGATCTTGAAGTCATTGGAAGTAAAAGTATCTGACCCTTAATGGAAATCTGCCTAAATTTTGCTTCTTTTGAAGCCTAAATTCATAGAATTGTCAAGGAATTCTGGAGAACATTACATGTATCGTCAATATTATATGTTTGTCCCAAACTAACAAGTTTTGTCAGAAAAGCTGTCCATACAATGAGAGCTCACGAAATGTCAACTTACTCAAAATATGTTGATCTTGGTACTTGGGCTGAATCATCTCGTACAGTTTGTATCTCTTAGGTGTATTTTCCACTGAAGAAAAAAAAATGTTCACATGTAAATTTGCATAAAACTTGATGAAAATGTTTTCTATTTCACATATGACTAAACTCTCAGCAGAACTATGCATAACAGGCCTTGGTATAGCGAAATAACCTCTCGATACCTCTGGGCTATGAAGCAACATAGGTTACTTCAAATGTGAATCTAAACGTCTCTGCAAAAGCATAAATATAACATTCCCAACGAACTATCCTGTTCCCATGATGATTTACTAAATGGCTTTGCAGTGTCTGCTTCCGACTCAAGAATTTTTCACAAGTAGTGACTGGACACTGCCAGGAACCATTTTCAACATGGCAGTGTTGGAGCTGTTCATCTGTCACAACCATATGAATGTATTTTGAACAAGCATATGCATGAATATTTTAGTACAGTATCAGACATTCGAAACTTTTGAAAGGATATTAACACATTACCATTTCAGCCCAGCTCATATGTAACAAATAAAAGTTATGTTTGCTGTTGTCATATGCAAAACCATAAATATATGGATTTGTCACAAAACTTGAATTCGTTTTTGTATATATATTTTCATGACAAATTGTAAGCAATTGAACATTTTAGCAGTGAATAAACCGAGGCCTTCGGTATGGCATACACGTTAAATTGACCTATTTTAATATTCATATTTCATGTCCTACGGAACTGAGTTTGAATTTGAACTTCTTTATAATAAGAAGTGTACCGTTGAAATGTACCGTCCGCCTCAGTTGGCAGCGTGTCAATATCAGTGGACGAGTTTATTTGGTCTTTCAGAAGGGAGCGTAGTGAAACATGCTTGCATACAAGCCTATTTGTGTGACATTCTTAATCAATCACGTTGGAACCAACAGTTAAACTTGAGGCAGAAATTTACGTCTTCAATATATATTAATTTACAGCTTTTTCTCAAACAATGAAAAATGTAGCCAGGATTTATTTAATTAGGAAGGAAATTTATGTTCACGGTGCTATAGGAAACATTGGCATTTCGGAAAAACCGCCAAGATGTGATGACTGTGGATCAGAAAATCACAAATATTTGATGTCGTTTGTAATTTCTGTGACCTATAACCGACATCACATCAATGATAGACGCACCCGCCCCAAGCAGAACCGTGGCAGTTGTTGATCTCAAGCTATGTTTGCCTGTCGGCCCCTGGCTCATTTCGTTTGTTAGCCAGATCTCCTAATTTCTCATCGTCCGCGGAGAAAACTCTACCTTTGTTCAGCTGATCTCATTCGTTTTGTGTCTCATTTAAAACAGCAAGAAGAGATTCATCATCAGCGTCTCTCATGAACTGTTCGATCTCAGCTTCTCTAGATAATTCATATCTGAAAGCACGTCTTGGTTCTCCTGTTGATCTGTTTATTATTGTGTACACTCGTATGTCCCAATTGGTTTGTAAATATCTGCGATTATACATTTTCTACCTTTGAAATAAACTGAAGTACCTACTTGCAGGGTATCCAATCTATTTGTTTATTCGATTGTACATGCAGACGAGACTTTGTCCTGCCATTTATCACCCGCCCTGTGCCCCTAGATTTCAGGTGATTTTGATGCTCCATATGGATAATTTTAACGTCTGTAATTAATTTTTGACCGACGAATAGCCATTTAGTCTGCCATTTCTGTAATTTTATTCATGGCGGCCCATTTTCTCAAGTTAATGAAGATCCAATAGGGCGCAAAGGTAATAATAACTCGCCATGGAGATATTCGAGTTACCACCAGGTAAATGTATTTGTCGTCGGCATAGCGGTGAGGGAAGGAAAACGCTATGAATCTTAGCTATCTTCGAACCCAACCATAATGTTCCAAATCCCAGAAGCGGTGGCTTGTAAACAATCAAGTTGTCGGAAAACCAAACATCTGTGTTTCGAAATACACAAGTTTTAAAACCAGGCTGTATTGTTTTGAAATACCCAAACATGGGTTTGTCAAACCATGAAGTCGTGTTTCAAAATATATTCGGTTTACAGTGTAAGAAAGTTATATTTGGCCGATTTAATAAAATCTTAGTCAAATTCGTGATACAAGTGTTACAAATCTTCTCAGAATTCAGAGCCCTATACTTTTATACGGCCAGTCGTATACCAATAGACTACGCTAGCGTATGTAATTTGGCCTTGTTGCAAAAATTATTGTGCAATATTTATATTCAACTGATGTCACTAAAGATTGAATGGTCAATTTTGCATCAATAATAGTCTAGGGTACCATCAAAATAAAGGCAGCGGATATTATTTCGTTATACGGTATAATAGTTTGATTGGAATATTCCTCCTTTTCTGCGGATTAATAAATACTTCACTTACTACATTGTTGATCTATAATGCTAAGAATAAATATCTGTTTCTGTTGAGAGAATCGTTCTAATTGACGTTTTTTTTAGAGATGCTCAGTCTAGTTTCATAGTTCGACCCTCGCATACTATCTTTTAGGCCATTTTTGAAAATGTTGAAAAAAGACAGTAAATTTTGTTTAAATGGAAATTATGAAAGGGGATGTATAGCCAACCGATCTGATTACATTTGAATTTGTACAATGACAATGGTTTGGAGAGTGTAGAGAAAAAATATCAATACAAAATATAGCAAGCGCTGGATGAGCGCAAAGACCTCCGTCGAGGCAACAGGGTCCGTAGCGTAATACATCACTGAATAACATACAGCCGGATGCCAAGCTCAATTTTGCATTTGTTGGACGTTAGCTTCATCAATGGTAATTAATCTGGGATTGAGGGTTCCTCACTAGCATGTCCAGACAGGGATGTGAAAGTCACATTCCCAGCAAATAATTTTTGTTTGATTTGACGTGCTTGAAATATTGGGGTATGGAATAGAGTATATTGATGGAAAACCTGGAAAAGTGCTTGAGACATTAGGCCCCATCCCACCCCCACCTCCCCCTGAGAGGATCCCCTCACCCAAATCGACACGTTAGCGGCAGAAATGAGACACCGTGTGCCTAGTTGTTGTACCAACTTGCTTGTGATTTTGTGCTATAGGCCCAACACATCAACACTTCATATGTTGTATGTGTACAGTATAGCATCATCACTGATGAGAGAATGCTCTTCAAAACACACCTGATTTTACCGACACTTCGTTCTGATCTGTCTCAACATCATATGATGAGGATTCAATGCGCTCGGTATAATTTTGTATACTGGTGTTACAGGTCACCTTCGCCTTCACCTTGCTGTATCAATGACCATGGACTTGTACATGTATCACATTCACATTGAATGGTGATGACTGATGAGAATATTGCCCCTATGGAACAAATGACTGAATTCCACGCAGCAAATAAAAAGTTCATGTTAATCATAAACAACATACAATTAGTAATACTATCAAATAATTATGTTTATACCTTGTCGACATCAATATATTACAGGTAATATCATGACTGAATCATGGTAACATATATTCATGGGTATTTTTGTCTACAATAAACTGAAGAAGACCCATGCTGTTTATTATATTATGTTTTAAAACTTCACTTGCTAATCTCGATTATGTTGCTTATTGTGAGCATAAATGAAGTTATGAAATCTAGTATGATTGTTCATTGATCTCAAATTAGAAATATCTTCAGCAGCTAAAGTTAAGTCAATCATAACAATATATAACGCCATGGTATTGTTGTAATATTACCCAGGTATTGATCTTTGAATAAGAATGTAATGAGATACATATACCTGTTCTTCGTGTTATTATGTATGCAGTTCATTCTGTATGTATTTTATACATGTACATGTAGCAGAATTGGAATTAAAATTTGAAATGAAGTCTGTTTCTAGAAGCTAAATCATTTTAGACACACATTCAAGTCCTTACCTGGTCAAGGGAGATTATTTTCACTTTTGATGATGTTTGTGAAGCATGCAGCATGACTTCAACTTCCAAGGATATTATCCACACAATCCCATTCTACATGATATTTTTGCCATAGCACCGATAAACTAGGTCCCTTCATTTATGTGTTCTAGATCCAGGAGCTATTGGGAGCTGCAGGCTTTGTAAAAGTTAGATCCAATTATTCTCAGTGAAGCAATGAAATCCGCCATGGTTGTTTTAAGTTAGAATTTGGCATCCTTCGAAATGTCTGACCGATTCACACATGTATCACTCGGCAGGTGGTCATTACATGTGTAATGTTTATTTCCTTAGAAATCAACTGATATCCAATGGGGTGGAGGGCGAGCAAATCACTGGCTCTGAACTAGGTCATCAGTTAGTGTGTCCTCGAATAGGAACGATCGATACCTATATGAGCGTGGGTGAGATGGGAAAGCATGTTTACGCCGTTTGCTCTTTGTGATACAACTCCAGCCATAAAGTTAGAAAATGTCATATGCATCTTTTAAAATTATTTCCTCGAATGAAACATAACAATCTACATCGAAGAGATGAATCAAATGATTTGAAACTCAATTTCATTGTGTAACAGTGAGAAGAAAATTAATTGTATAAACATTCCAAGCCTCATTGAACACAACCCGCACCATATTTGATATGAATATAAATCACTGAATAACATACAGCCGGATGCCAAGCTCAATTTTGCATTTGTTGGACGTTAGCTTCATCAATGGTAATTAATCTGGGATTGAGGGTTCCTCACTAGCATGTCCAGACAGGGATGTGAAAGTCACATTCCCAGCAAATAATTTTTGTTTGATTTGACGTGCTTGAAATATTGGGGTATGGAATAGAGTATATTGATGGAAAACCTGGAA
Organism: Hanleya hanleyi; assembly: GCA_036873755.1. Taxonomy (NCBI): domain Eukaryota; kingdom Metazoa; phylum Mollusca; class Polyplacophora; order Lepidopleurida; family Hanleyidae; genus Hanleya; species Hanleya hanleyi. The sequence goes on along the minus strand of JAVTVY010039336.1, from coordinate 122,286 downwards.
AAGTGCTTGAGACATTAGGCCCCATCCCACCCCCACCTCCCCCTGAGAGGATCCCCTCACCCAAATCGACACGTTAGCGGCAGAAATGAGACACCGTGTGCCTAGTTGTTGTACCAACTTGCTTGTGATTTTGTGCTATAGGCCCAACACATCAACACTTCATATTTTGTATGTGTACAGTATAGCATCATCACTGATGAGAGAATGCTCTTCAAAACACACCTGATTTTACCGACACTTCGTTCTGATCTGTCTCAACATCATATGATGAGGATTCAATGCGCTCGGTATAATTTTGTATACTGGTGTTACAGGTCACCTTCGCCTTCACCTTACTGTATCAATGACCATGGACTTGTACATGTATCACATTCACATTGAATGGTGATGACTGATGAGAATATTGCCCCTATGGAACAAATGACTGAATTCCACGCAGCAAATAAAAAGTTCATGTTAATCATAAACAACATACAATTAGTAATACTATCAAATAATTATGTTTATACCTTGTCGACATCAATATATTACAGGTAATATCATGACTGAATCATGGTAACATATATTCATGGGTATTTTTGTCTACAATAAACTGAAGAAGACCCATGCTGTTTATTATATTATGTTTTAAAACTTCACTTGTTTTAAAACTTCACTTGCTAATCTCGATTATGTTGCTTATTGTGAACATAAATGAAGTTATGAAATCTAGTATGATTGTTCATTGATCTCAAATTAGAAATATCTTCAGCAGCTAAAGTTAAGTCAATCATAACAATATATAACGCCATGGTATTGTTGTAATATTACCCAGGTATTGATCTTTGAATAAGAATGTAATGAGATACATATACCTGTTCTTTGTGTTATTATGTATGCAGTTCATTCTGTATGTATTTTATACATGTACATGTAGCAGAATTGGAATTAAAATTTGAAATGAAGTCTGTTTCTAGAAGCTAAATCATTTTAGACACACATTCAAGTCCTTACCTGGTCAAGGGAGATAATTTTCACTTTTGATGATGTTTGTGAAGCATGCAGCAGGACTTCAACTTCCAAGGATATTATCCACACAATCCCATTCTACATGATATTTTTGCCATAGCACCGATAAACTAGGTCCCTTCATTTATGTGTTCTAGATCCAGGAGCTATTGGGAGCTGCAGGCTTTGTAAAAGTTAGATCCAATTATTCTCAGTGAAGCAATGAAATCCGCCATGGTTGTTTTAAGTTAGAATTTGGCATCCTTGGAAATGTCTGAAGGATTCACACATGTATCACTCGGCAGGTGGTCATTACATGTGTAATGTTTATTTCCTTAGAAATCAACCGATATCCAATGGGGTGGAGGGCGAGCAAATCACTGGCTCTGAACTAGGTCATCAGTTAGTGTGTCCTCGAATAGGAACGATCGATACCTATATGAGCGTGGGTGAGATGGGAAAGCATGTTTACGCCGTTTGCTCTTTGTGATACAACTCCAGCCATAAAGTTAGAAAATGTCATATGTGTCTTTTAAAATTATTTCCTCGAATGAAACATAACAATCTACATCGAAGAGATGAATCAAATGATTTGAAACTTAATTTCATTTTGTAACAGTGAGAAGAAAATTAATTGTATAAACATTCCAAGCCTCATTGAACACAAGCCGCACCATATTTGATATGAATATACATCACTGAATAACATATCTGGGATTGAGGGTTCCTCACTAGCATGTCCAGACAGGGATGTGAAAGTCACATTCCCAGCAAATAATTTTTGTTTGATTTGACGTGCTTGAAATATTGGGGTATGGAATAGAGTATATTGATGGAAAACCTGGAAAAGTGCTTGAGACATTAGGCCCCATCCCACCCCCACCTCCCCCTGAGAGGATGCCCTCACCCAAATCGACACGTTAGCGGCAGAAATGAGACACCGTGTGCCTAGTTGTTGTACCAACTTGCTTGTGATTTTGTGCTATAGGCCCAACACATCAACACTTCATATTTTGTATGTGTACAGTATAGCATCATCACTGATGAGAGAATGCTCTTCAAAACACACCTGATTTTACCGACACTTCGTTCTGATCTGTCTCAACATCATATGATGAGGATTCAATGCGCTCGGTATAATTTTGTATACTGGTGTTACAGGTCACCTTCGCCTTCACCTTGCTGTATCAATGACCATGGACTTGTACATGTATCACATTCACATTGAATGGTGATGACTGATGAGAATATTGCCCCTATGGAACAAATGACTGAATTCCACGCAGCAAATAAAAAGTTCATGTTAATCATAAACAACATACAATTAGTAATACTATCAAATAATTATGTTTATACCTTGTCGACATCAATATATTACAGGTAATATCATGACTGAATCATGGTAACATATATTCATGGGTATTTTTGTCTACAATTAACTGCTAATCTCGATTATGTTGCTTATTGTGAACATAAATGAAGTTATGAAATCTAGTATGATTGTTCATTGATCTCAAATTAGAAATATCTTCAGCAGCTAAAGTTAAGTCAATCATAACAATATATAACGCCATGGTATTGTTGTAATATTACCCAGGTATTGATCTTTGAATAAGAATGTAATGAGATACATATACCTGTTCTTTGTGTTATTATGTATGCAGTTCATTCTGTATGTATTTTATACATGTACATGTAGCAGAATTGGAATTAAAATTTGAAATGAAGTCTGTTTCTAGAAGCTAAATCTTTTTAGACACACATTCAAGTCCTTACCTGGTCAAGGGAGATTATTTTCACTTTTGATGATGTTTGTGAAGCATGCAGCAGGACTTCAACTTCCAAGGATATTATCCACACAACCCCATTCTACATGATATTTTTGCCATAGCACCGATAAACTAGGTCCCTTCATTTATGTGTTCTAGATCCAGGAGCTATTGGGAGCTGCAGGCTTTGTAAAAGTTAGGTCCAATTATTCTCAGTGAAGCAATGAAATCCGGCATGGTTGTTTTAAGTTAGAATTTGGCATCCTTGGAAATGTCTGACCGATTCACACATGTATCACTCGGCAGGTGGTCATTACATGTGTAATGTTTATTTCCCTAGAAATCAACTGATATCCAATGGGGTGGAGGGCGAGCAAATCACTGGCTCTGAACTAGGTCATCAGTTAGTGTGTCCTCGAAAAGGAACGATCGATACCTATATGAGCGTGGGTGAGATGGAAAAGCATGTTTACGCCGTTTGCTCTTTGTGATACAACTCCAGCCATAAAGTTAGAAAATGTCATATGTATCTTTTAAAATTATTTCCTCGAATGAAACATAACAATCTACATCGAAGAGATGAATCAAATGATTTGAAACTTAATTTCATTGTGTAACAGTGAGAAGAAAATTAATTGTATAAACATTCCAAGCCTCATTGAACACAAGCCGCACCATATTTGATATGAATATAACGCGCGTACATTAGCTCGCGTGGACGTCGCTTAGTTAAATATGGACAGACACGCAAAAATCTCAAAATTGTCAAAAGCCACAAAAATGACCTCAGCTTGTACAGAGTAAGTAAAAATACTTATGTACAACTTGATGTTTAGAAATGACTGTTGAGCGGTTCTATTCCCAACTTCTTTTTTATTCTATGTCATAGAGGACAGGGTTTGGTAGATAATTAAAAACTGTATTAACTCGGCTTCACATTTTAGAGAATGACTTTAATTGAGCCTAAGATGAAAGAGAAATACACTTATAAAAAAATCTATTTAAAAAAATATCTGTATATATGTTTGTATTGATTTCCATAATTTATTGAAAAAAACTATACGTAGACTTCGATCACCGAATATAACACAGGCCAGGCAACTGTGAGAACCAGTGAAAGATACCCATCGAGATGAGCGGATTTGCAGATAAACAACAACAACAAAATTGCACTTTGTGCCTCACGAGGCCCTTCTCCATAGAGTGCATGTCAGTTATTTTTCTAGACTACAACAACAACTGTTTTTGCCTGTATCACAGTCCGAGCTTCCGATTACCCTTCAACCTTACCCAGACGACGGATAATTTTTGACAGATTGTCTGGCTAGGTTGTTGATCGGATTCACAGATAACGATTGAAGCATGGGAAGATATATTTTTCCAGTCGCTATCTCCCCCACCCCCCAACTCAAAAAAAAAGAAAAGAAAAAGCCGGGAGAGTTCTTCGGAGTTTTACGTTTTTGACCTCTGACTTTGAATTTGACTTCTTACTTCCGACTCCCATCCTGGTGAATGACACTCGTCCTTTATCTTTTTGCCGATTCAGAGATTCTCGTGGAAGTTTCCAATTATACTATCCGGAATGCGAGTTTTTCTTTCGTGAAAATTTAATGAAAGCGCAGGTTTGTCTTCGTCGCATACCGGCCATCTGTACCAGCGCGAAGCTATAAGTACACGCGCGAATTTAGTACCCTCGAATTAAGAGACCCGGTGGAAGCACTGCAAAGGATACACACCTTTTGTGACGTAAGCATTCAATTGTGTCCAGAAACTTTTCAAAATTTCGTCGGGAACCATAGCAATCCCTATTGGAAATCACACGAGTCGTGGGTTCCCCATATGACAATTATTTGGCGGGAGATATGACGTTGCGCTCCTAGACCTCCGTCTGATCGACGGAGGCAAAAAGCACCTCTAGGTAGTTAAAAGAGGGCGGTAAAAATATTGACTGAAAATCATTTCCATTCTCTGAATTACAGTTGCCTGGACGGCAGGATACTTTTTCTCAGTCATAGAGGTCAGTCTATCTATAAATATATATAAATTAAAAACTAGTAAACTGGGCTTGACATCTAAGGCATTGACTTTATTTGAGAGAAAACCATCTGAAAAAATAAAATAATTAAATAAATATATATAGTTATTAGTTTTCATAATTTATTGAAAATGTAAGTAGACACCTAACATCCAATATCCCATAGTTAGGCAACTGATGTCTGAACAGAGTTACCCAATAGGTAAATGAGTTCAGTCTGGTATAAATACCTTCATGGAATCATGGCACATTTTCTAATTTATAAAGATACAGTGAAACTGAAAGACTGATTCAATTTTTATTTTATTAATCCTTTGTATTGGCATACAGATTAGGCTGTTGAGAAGGAAGGGGGGAGATTATGATTATTGGACAATAGCACATAAATCATAGTTTATGTTTGAGTTCATAGTTTTACTGAGATTTAATTGGATGTGTCTCTCATAATTCGATGTAGAGTGGCCCCTGTTCATATCAGGGGGCGACACGTTAATAAAATATTGAATTGAATTACAATTACATTTAGGTTTTGGGTTTATGTTTATATGGTTATAGGGTTTTAGTGTTAGCTTTAGAGTTAGGGTTCTATGTTTAGGTTTAGGGTTCAGCTTAAGGGGTATGGTTTGAAAAATACAGGTGTGACATCTGTACTTGGTAGATGGCAGATTTGACCATCTACCAATATATTGCCTCACCAAAAGTGAATTTGATTTGAGGGCAGTATCAATAACCCAGACCAGCGCCAAAGCCTCGCAATGGATGGAACATTTCCCCTTATCCAGAGTCGAACTGTATCGCTGAATATGACTCTCAGTGACAATCACGTGAGTGCTTCAACCAAACTATCGAAACTTTGATGTCCGAACGAAGAGCCACAATGGCTCACTTGACGACACCGTTGTACTACCCGGATAGTTCAGGGCAGACATCTTCATTTTATCCAGCCAATTTCTACGTTCCCACTTCGAAGCTGCCTTGATTTATCTGACCCCTTCAGCGTTCAAAATCCGAGCTGTAAATTTCACCAGCTAACGACAGAAGAACCAATAAGAACGTACACATCGATTGCGAGTGAAGTCACGTAGAGTGACATCATCCTCTATTGGCGGAGTCCTTCCTCCTAATATGGTGCCCACTAATTAGGTCAGTCAATCAATGACGCTCTTGTGCGACCCATTTCGAATTTCAAATGTTTTCGAGGTGAGTAAATTCAAAAATGGTGGCGATGTGGGTTACTAGAAAAGTGATGTTTTCGTCATTGTTCTTCAAAATGTCTTCTTTTCTCCGAGGAAAAGTGGGCAAAAGCTATTTTATTTCCTTACCTAATTTTCCATGCAGATTTTGTGGAAAAAAGAACACATTGATATCATACGAAAAATCTGACGGATTTTTTTTTCAAAATTACGTAACTGTGACGTCGTCAAAGAGACCATGTTGGACATGTTTGCATTTTCTGGTGAAGGCTTTCATGGGCAGTTGCATGTACATTTGCAAGTATGAATAGTTAGATCACTTTGTCACGCTTAAATGCTATCCTCAATAGCCATGTACCAGACCAAAACTCAACAGGCGTCGTCAACTGTTCCCACCTTTTACATAGCTCCCCAATTTTTATACTGTGTACGGTATGATTTTGCTGGTGGACTGTTACTCCCGGAGACCCACTGTATGCACATGGTATTTGATTAATAAATATGTAAAAATATGTTGTATTGATAGGAAATTCAAGCCATGACGGGAATTATACATTTATCACGTTTAACCCATGTTGGGTCGTTTACTCCTTCAAAGGCCTTCGATGCTCATCCTTCAACATAATATGAGTTTAGATATTTGAACTGATCTGCCATCACATCTTCCGAGTTAGCTATAGCCGGTGCCTCGGGCCGTGTAATTTCTCCATAATCTCCACATCAACAGTCGCAAATTAAACTAATTATATTCGGCCGCAAATTAAACTAATTATATTCGTCACTGGCAAACGAATGACATATTAATAACATATTCTGAAATATATAAGTTTCATAATTTAAGACAATTAGGGTTCACAGTTATGCCACAGATGCCATATTTTTCCTTTTTTCCAGAGTAAAGGAATGGTATTACCTTCTCTGCTGTTCGAGGGTTTTAAGCCTATTAGTGGAGACAGGGATATGGAAACAGTCGGTTTTGGTGAAATTCTATCTTTGATTATGGGTTTAACTCGTAAGCTGTATACGAGAAATGTAGTCACTGGAAATTGAAGGTTTGTTCTTCCTTGTCCATATTTATGAATATATTCTCTCTGCACTCCTGTCCGAGACCGTCACCTGTCTGCCAGGAACCAGCGAAGTGATAATATTGTGCCATTATCACAGCGGGATGTACTTTCATTTAGTTCAAGTGTCGTCATGACGAAACATGACAGCTGGCAATAAAATACTCTTTGTCAGTCTACATTCCACAGTGAGATATAACACATATACAAATTGTGATTAAAAATTGTAATTACAACTGATAAAACAGGAGAATTTTGCAGCAATCCAATATGTCTAATATTAATAAACATGAGAGGAATAAAATGTAATGTTGTTGAACACATACAGTGAATTCTTAGGCAATTATTATGAATTGACAAGACATGAGAACATGCAAATATATATGTACAACGATACCATTATAAGTGAACAATCGTAAAGCATAAAATGTAATTTTGGTGAATTTGAAATATAGATTATGAACGAGAAATAGATGTATAAGTATCGCGGAACATTAAAAAAGATTATAGACTGCATATATGTAACTATAGCAATTACCATGGTCTGTATGGCTACAGCCAGGCTTTGGTACTGGCCTCGAGAAGATTCAGGTAGATGTTTCAAAAGTTGGTAATTAATATTATCAGGGCCTGCAACCGAATCGCTAGCTTTCGAGAGAGAAGCATGAAGTTCCACAATTGGAAACATAGCGTTAGCCTTCATGGTTACCGGAGGGGAATTTCATTTTTCTGTTCTCTTTTTTGGAAACATTGAAATTTAGGTACATAATTTTCTGAAGGAGAGTTTTTGGCAATTGTTTCGCCTAATTTTTTTGCAATTTCTACTCAGTCAGTAATCACCTGATTTCCATCGTTGAGATGCTGAACGCTGGACTTGGGAGCCTTTATCTTTTATTCTTTGGATCATATTTCCAAACGTTTGTTATAGGAGTATATGTATTGATCTTAGAACATAATTTTTCCAAGAATCACGTTTATTCTGTTTCATGGTTCTACTGAGCTTTAGGCACCGTTTCCAATTATCGTTCGCGAATGAATCGTTTATTTCGTCAAATTTTCTCGAAGTCGCGATTTTCCAAGGCGCGAGGGAATGGTTTTTTTTCTTCAAAATAAACGATTCATTCGCGATCGCTGTTCGAATGTTTTTTTTCTGTTGGCAATCGTTTTTCAATCGAGAAAATTCTCGCGAATAAAAAGCGATATCGCGATTCAATCGCTTTTTAATCGAGAAAATATAAACGATTGAAAAAAAACGATTGAGGATTATAGCCGAAAGTAGTACGCCATTGGTTCAGCCTGACTGACCCGCATACACGTTCGAGTTTCTAACACTTCAGTCAGACTATATAAAGTTCGATCATTTTTTCTTCTTCCTTTTCCATTCTTTGCCTAGTGTAAAACTATAGCGTGTTTCTGTACAGTTGGCGGTTATATAGATACGATGGGGATATTGAAAGAAATTGAAAAAAAATATCTATATATATACATAGAAATAATGGCATATAATTATAACTTCATATTTACATATATTTTGTACGGGACACAGGCCCGGATATGGTCAGATTGGGTCATTTGCACTTGCAATTTCGTCTATTATTTTGGGTATTTTAAAGCTGGCATTATTCCAGATTTCTTGTGTAGTATTTTTCGTGAACGTTTTTGGCATCTGTGCGGGCTGAAATTTTGAGTTGATTCATCAGATTTTCGCTGTACGCGTGGTTTTTTGTCCTACGATCACCATGTTCCTTGTGTAGATAGATGGCGCTGTATTGAATATAACATTGTCATACGGGGCTTTTGAGTCTTCGCAAGCACTTAATTATTAATATATAGCGCGGGCTATTTGTACAAATTTTCACAACTGGTTAATCCAGTAAGAGATGAAATTATATAATATTCAGTTGGTTTTTGGCTTGAGCTTCCCTTTGGAATCATTCACAGTTCATTTATCAAAATATAAAATTAAAATAAAAAGTATTGTACATATGCGAATCCAACCGTTATATGCGATTCAATCAAAAAGATATGTATTTGATATAAATATGAAATCACTGCCGCGAATATTCTTATAATAAATAAAATTAACTTGATGGTGATTTTTGAACTTATTCACATCTCAATAGTTTAAAAACTGTACCAAAACATGAATGGATACCCTTTCCTAATGTATGTTTTACTATAACAAAATATACATATTTAATTACACTATTTTTCACCTTAATTAACCTAGAAATTCTCGGCTGGAGGGCTAAGCTGTTCTGGGTTATCGCCATGCGCCCATTCACACCTCTATCAAGCCTGTGCCGTAATCATTCTGATAATGCAATCAACGAACTCAAATCCACTTATGGCCTGTACCCGGTATTTACAAAACAAGATATTGTGACTATCATCCTGTATCATTAATACATTGTCGACTCACACGATTATTGAATAAACATGTAATTTTGTCATTCACGCTTCGCCAGAGTAAATCTGAGCGCGAACGTCACAGGAAGCATGGTACAGGAATATGAAAAGATATTTCCAACATACGCCCTACTTCGGCTTGTAGGCGACTATAGATCGTGAATCATATATATTATTCGGTTATCTTACGCATTTATACAGTATAGTATAGTAATATAGGTGTTTCCATCGACAAATCCGCAATCAACATTACATGTAGTTCCCAGTACGCGGATAGAGCGGCGTACGACGGCAACACGGCCTATGTTTCAAATATCACTCCGCCTCACGATTCTCTCGCGCCTTGAAAAAAACGATTCTCTCGCGATTGAAGATTCGCGATCAAGAACGGATCGCGCATGGGTAAACGATTCAAAAACGATATCGCGAGAGAATGGTTTTTTCCAGAAAAGGTTCAATCGTTTTTTCTCATTTTTTTTCTCGATATCCTCGCGACTGATTCGCGATTGATCGTTTTTCAATCGAGAAAATTGAAGAAAAATCGCGACTGAAGAAAAAACGATTAATGGAAACGATCCCTTAGCTCTTGTAACTCTGAGATCTTTCAAATTTCCAGAATTCGCATGTCGGCGGAAATATCGTTCAGCTTTCTTCCTGCATTTTCTTGTTTCTTTGCGGTCATCATTAAACCAAGGTTTCGTAATATGTGCAACTCCTGAAGATGTGGGAATGGTTTGGTTGGCAATTTCTACCAGCATATCTGAAAATAACTGTATAGGATCTGGAACATCAGAAAAAGAAACTCCTTGTAGTTCCTGTGAACAAATCTTTTCAAATTCTGACCAATTTACTTTCTTGGAATTATACCTTGTTAAAGGGGGGTCATCAGCTGAATGAACAGCCTTTAAAACAGTGGAAAAGTGATCACTTCCACAAAGGTCATCATGAACAGACCAAGTAAATTATTCGAGTATAGGAAGGTCGCAAAGTGAGATATTTAAAGTTGAATAGTTTCCATGAGCTGTGGAAAAATGTGTGTAAGAACCATCATTAAAAATACACAAAGAATTAGTTGATAAAAATCTTCAAGAAATTTTCCTTTACAACTCTCTTATTTATCCCCAAAGTTACTACGGTCGTTAAAATCACCCATCAGTAAACAAGGTTTAGGGAGCTGATCGTAAAGATTCTGAAGTTCACTAGAGACCTCCAGATGACGGTATGTACACCGCGCATAATGTGAATACAGAATCCAAAGTAAGTCGAACTGCTACAGCTGTAAATCTGTCTTCAAATCAGTAGGATTATGCAAAACACCCATGTTAACAAGTATTGAAGAACCGCCTGGAGCCTTTCCATGCTCTTGCAAAGCACAGGAATGATAGGGTGTATATTGCCGTAATTTAAATTTATTTTTATCTGCTTCTTTGAGAAAAGCTCCATTCAAACAGAGAGCTAAGATTTCATAATCCTGAGTTAACAAATGAAGCTCATGTAAATTTGACCAAACTCCTCTGCAGTTTCATTGGAGGAGGGTTGGAGACTGAGCCATTTTAGTCTATATGAAGAAATAACAAACAAGAGTACACACACAAGGAAATAGAGTGTCAACTTAGCCATTATGAACGTTTAATGAAAGGTCTTCTCCTCTGGCTTTTCTGTTCTTTTTCTGCTCTTCTCGCAACTGCTGCATATCTTTGTCTTTATTTCCATAATGTTCTTGCTCTCTCTTCTGTTCACATTTCGACCTCTGGTTTAAGGAAGTCTTGTCGGGTCGCTTTTTATCACAAGATTGATCCATGACAGTGTTTTTGTCTGAGGAAAGGTTCATTGGTGTATCTGTGTTGAGAATGGAGTTATCAACTTCCCCCTTCACCTTGTTTTTCATCTTCCATGAGTATCTTATTGCTAGCTTCATCACTAGTGAACTCCTCAGACACATCATCATCGGAAGTGAAGTTTACAGGTGTATCCATTTCAGAAATAAAACCTAAATCTTCATCTTCACCCACTGAAGGCAGCTCATTTCTAGCATCATCTCTGGTGAGCTCAGCAACCACATTTTCATCTGGTGTGAAGTTCAAGTCACCACCAGAATGCACAGGTGCATCTACTGAGGAAAGCGCATTTCTAACATCATCTTTGGTGAGCTTAGCACTCACATCATCATTTGGGGTGACGTTCGAGTTACCACCAGAATGCACAGGTGTAGAACTAATATATGCATCTTCACCTCCTTTCCCATCTACCAAGGGTAGCTCATTTCTAGCATCATCTGTGGTGAGCTCGGTTTCGACAACAGCATCCGACGCACAGGTGGATGTTCACTACGACTGTCGTCTACATCAAGTGCAGTAGCAACATTGCTGGTCATTTGTCTATCGTTGGCAACGCTGTCGTTCTCCACCCCGGACAGAGAACCAACAGTTTGAAGTGTTTCTGGATCTACAATCCTCTCATACTCATTTTCTTTAGACTGCTGATTATGAAGTAAACTTTTCGGACTTTCATCTATTCTATTCCTTTTGTGGGGTGGGCCAGGAATATCAAAGGAATTTTCAACATCATCCTTCTCAGAGAGAGCTGAAAATCTGTTTGAGCTGTTGCGTGCATTTCTGCCTCCTCTATGCTCTTTTTAGTTTTCCTTTGTCTAAGCTTAGAATTCCTTTTTGATGTCTTGCTATCCCGTCCTACAATTGACCAAATGCTATCACCAACGCTTTCAGGCTGCTCGACTTCCTTTGCGTTCATTGCTACAGAGCTCTCCGCAACGGGAGATTTCTTCTCTGTATTGGATTGAATTCAAGTCACATACTTGTGATCCTATCTCTTACCTACCCTCGTGGTACTAATTGGTCAAATCTGAAATTGTCCATTAGCCAGCCATTGTCCATTGAAACTCTGCCATTGTAATGCACTTTCCCTAAACTTCTATAACATATATTAATACTTGCCAGTAGTTGACATTCCGGAACGGCTACTTGAACGGTTGCCTGTTTTTCCTCTGTTGATTAAGTAATCATTTACTGCAGTCTGTACATTTAAGTAGTTGTCTACTTTGGAGGTTGTAAACAAATATCGCCAAATAATTTCTTTTTGGCGTCGCGTATACAAAACTGAAATTCAGTGAACAGTACTAGTGATATTTATGATTTTTCAAGCCTTGAATAACTTTTATTTTCCACCATATACAAGCTCATAATAGCTATTCATGTACCGGGACTCAATGGCGTAGGGTGATAATAAGTCATATTGTATTGGTGTCAGATAAGACAACCTTGGATTATATTTTCGCGTGACCTGATGCAATTACATTACCACAGAGAGGATTCTCCATTGAGGCACTAAAATATTTAAAACTAATGTTTTCTTCCGAGTTATGTTTTTTCATGTTTACCACAGATAAGACTCGTTGATGCGTTACTCCTTTGACTGAACCAACTGTGCCTCGGGGATATAATTTGTACTTTGTTTACTACTTGCTTTACCTGTTCCAGTATATCGGACAAATAGGCCTTGAACAGTTTGACGGTTTTATATTTTCATCTAATGCGTTCCAATGAGTCGGTTAATTTGTTCATTAAATCTAACCATTAAAGTCAGTCAATTTTAATTAGTCGTCTACTCCGGATCTTATAAAAAATTAACTCCGTTGGCTCTGCATATTTTTCTTAAGTGTGTTGAGCAAACTGAAATGTACAATAAAATATATAATATTCGTCATTAACTTTTCATAACACAACACGCTTCGATATATCTCCATATAAAACCCCATAACAGACTCAATTTCATAAGGTGGCTTTCTTAGGGTTTCTCAATAGAGCCGTCCGCTGATTCCGGTAAGATATGATCATTTCATCGCAAAATTCAGCACACTATCCGCGCATCTTATATAGTAATGTATGTTTAACAGTAGTTATGCCGATAGACAGTACAAGTTCAAGCAAAACATAATCTTATAGAACATGTACTAATATACATTTAATAGATGGAAGTGAGTTGCGGTTATGTTTGCGGACATTTTTTGTTACAGTATGGCCCAGAAATATAGAGTGGAAAGGTCCAGATGTGTAGCCCAAGGGCTGACGAAATCTCCCACTTAAATATAGTAACCCATCAACGAGTTCATTCTGTGGCAAACACAGCAAAATACCATAAGTCTGAAGAAAATCTTCCCCTCGCTTTTAAATGTTTCAGTGCCTTAATGGATAATACTAAGTGTATATACTCTACATCAGTTTAATTAACATGTGAAAAGATAGAGTCCTCCTCGGATTTCTTTTCCCTGTTGTGATACACTCCAGTGAACGTTAATATATTTGTGCTTCTGAATTGAATGTTTGTCGATGAAGGGTGTCGACCAAATTCAGTCCGACGCGATCGGTTTCCATGGAATGCTTGCACGTCCAGTCCAGCAGCCGTACTGTTGTCCGGCCGGAATTAGTGATGAAGAATTGACGCTATCTCTTTTATAAAACTGCTTTTCTGAGAGGAAAGAATATATTAGATATGCTGAACGATCTCTGGATAAAGTCGAAATCGAGACTTCTGAAGATAAGACGGCTCTGACGTAATATAAGATGAAGACAATATAACTACGGTGTAAATTAAAGATATATTATCAATGATGATGTACATTTATGATTGTGGTTGACCCCTGATGAGAGATATATCATGGAAATAGTTCAGCTGTATTTCATGAAATTATCCGAAGCAATTGCTTCACTGTGCTTTAATGCAGTACATACATGTATCTTTGGAATTAACTCCATGTAATATCATCAGATTGGCGGGTCAGAATATGCCATAATGTGGCAATTTAATTACATCTAGACACTCTAAAATATATTCTAATCAGAATTATTTTATCTGTTCACTAAATGTCCGTATGACTAAAGAAATAGAACTTTTGCTCCTGATTTTTTTTTAATTTGGATATGAATCTATTTAATCTGGTTGTTCATGTCTCTGTCATGTAATACTCTACATTACTCATCTGAACCGTAATGTCCTTCTAAGTTCAATAATAGTAATGTTGTTCAAGAAAACTGATCGCCGATATATTAATGTCATTCATAGGATGTCTCTTCGTTTATAAATTTGCATTAATAATATTTATGTGAAATTTGACAACATAATATATCAACAGCATATAGGTATTTAAGTGGATACTAATTGTGCACCCATTTTGACTGACCTATATCTGTTCTCTTATGAACACGGTTATATGTAGACGCTTTCAAAAACCGATCAATTCATAGTCCCTCCCTTCTCATTCAGCAAACGCTTTATAGACGATCTTCTGGCTGTGGATAATCGTTATATAAATGATGCACTGAAGAATTTACATCCACCTTCACTGGAATTGAAGAAAACTGCAGATAGCCCTAACGGCCCATCATATATAGACATATATTCCTATAAAAATGAAGCGGACCTTCTCTCTCGTCGAGTTTACTACAAAAGAAATGATTACAATTTCGACGTCGTAAACTATCCCTTTCTGAACAGCACCATTCTAGTGAGACCTGCATATGATGTATAAATATCTCACCTAGTATCATTTGCGAGATCTAGGGTTAAATGTGACTATTTTAATTAAAGTTAATTAATACAAAAACAGGGCTATACCACCAAGTGCCTCCACTCCAAGGTGTTTGGTTCTTCAAATTTGGTCAAGTATATCGCGTGCTGGTAGCAAAATATATCGCTTGCAAGACCTATGACGGTACGTTCGTAACTTGTGCCTAACAGACACAATCAAAACGTAACTGGGATGCATCATTCAAATCATATGGATTAAGTACACAGGCCAGCGATGCGGTTTGATGCTTTTGGAACATCACGATGTCTTGCCGCCATCATTGAACACTGTTGATCGCTTCTATTCTAGTATACAATGACTGCTGTTTTTTCTAATGATGCTATGTGAAATAAATCTTTGTGTATGTGTTTCCAATGATGTCAGCAACATGTGATATTCTTCACATAAAATCCTAATCACTAGTTTATTTTCAAAATCAACCCGTTAATTATATTTTTCAAGCCTTATTATTAGATTTTAATATGGATTAGAGTTATATTGAAAATTTAAATTTTCATAAGATTGTTAATCTGAAACACAAATAAACTGAAACGATTTTTAGTCTTAAAAGATACTCGAAATTACTCGAATTCGTTAGATAATAATCAAAATAATGTTGACTACAATGGATATCTTGGAGTCTTTTGAATGACAGCAGTGTTTGACGTATCGAAGGCTATTAAATACGGACTCGCAAATTGGACTGATAGTGTCTTTGGAGTCCTAAAAGATAGGGGGAGATAATTCCATAACTCTCCATGATTTTGTTTGATAATGTAGTGTGAAGGAGCTACTCTATATTTGAGACAAGTAACAAAACTACACTGTTTACAAGCGTCTAGTCCGTCATTCATAATCCAGCCGTCGTCCATTAGAGAATATCCGCGTCCATAATCCAAAGACCTATTCCATTTCCATATAACAGTATTAGCACCAAATTCAAAAAGACAAAAGTATACATAAACATAGGCTTGTTTCCTGCAAGAGAGAAGCGGCCAACAGTTTTCAATGATGCCGGCAAGACATCATGATGTTCCAAAATATCAAATCCGTATCGCTGATCAGTATTCTTAATCCATAATATTCGTTATAGAGTCGTCATCTAAAAATGATGTACCTCAGTCACGCTTTGATTGTGACTGTTCATATGAGTACCATGAGGATGTTGAAGTACATGGGCTCATACGGCCCCTAGCCCCGGGTTAAGCGGAATTAGACACATGTTACGAAACGTAGCCCCATAGATCTTGCACGCTACGTTTTATGCAGCAGAATCTGGAACATGCATGTGTACGTTTTTGATTAATATTTTCCAAGTTGCCTGCATCATGCCATCTAGGCAGTAGAAATAGATAAGAGTACACACGCGTTTTCCCCACAATATGACTCCGATATATAGTGTAGGCCTACGTGTACCAGTGAGTGTTACAGCAATGTAACAATTTATGTTGGACCATCATGGTACCATTTGATGTTGCCGACGATGTAACATTATATATTGGTACATCATTGGCGACGGCTGTCGGTCCAAAATGTATACGGTTTGGATTGTTCCAATGTCGGTCCTACATTGGCTCTCGTTTGTTCGAGGGTGAGAATAGCCATCCTCGATATATTGTACTATCATTGTACCATTTTAAAATGGACACATATTGTAACATTAAAAATTTAGGAAAATAAAAAGAACTCTTTGTTAATAGGAGGTAAAGAAGGTCGTCAGTTTGGAGTTACGTGCGCGTCCGCTTTCAAATTGGGATTTTTTTTGGGGATGGAGTGAATTACGAGTTACGGCCCTTGAACCACGCTGTCTGGCTGACAGAAAAAAAAACACTCACCACATCTTCAGCTCAGTCAAACCGATTTATTTCATATTTTGGAAGTCCGATGTCGGTCCTGGGTATGCTGATTCAAAGACTTGAGCCATGCGCTCGAGATATCAAGCTCAACAATCCAAAAGAGAGAACATCCCGATCTACAAAGGCATTGGAACTCAGGAACAGAAAACGAACGCAATCGGCACAGCAACAACATCGAGAAGCACCTGCCTGTGCCGATTTTCCGTATACGGCGAATATTCCATCCGCTATGACAGGCAGGACCAGGTAAATAATTCCATCACTCTAAAATTTATAGCAGGGGGTCGGTTCAAGCGTAAATAATAAAAGAAAGGCTGTCACCCATTATATAATTTGTACCCCCTCCCCTCCCCCGCCCATGCACACACAACTCGTCCTAACGTCGAGCTTAGCAGCTTACCTGGGGATTCACACGTTTTCAGGGCAAGTCTGATGCTTGTACGACTCCCGGCGTACATTTGCGGGAGTCACGCATCAGTGTACATGTACCTGTTGGCGTGAATCCTTTGTCCAAGAATTTGAAGTGCAAAAGGTGGATTTTATGCAGGCCTACAGAGGCTAATAATTTATAGGTTTCAGTACCGGTATATGTATTAAGTTCATGAAAGGGGAGCAGGGACTTTTATATCTTTTGCCAAATGTAGAATGCGGATTTATATTTCAAATTTTATGGAATTTAGTTACATATCAGTTTAGTTATATCATACCACTTCAGGCCTCAATTTAAGGAGTGCTGATGGTAACCTCTCAACAGGTTACCATGAATTCTAATATGGCCACCAGGCAGCCATCTTGGATTTCCCCATGAAACCTTGTTACCGCGATTTCTCAGGAACTACTGCATGGATCTTTTTCAAATTTGATACACAGGTTCCCCTAGGGGTCTAGTTGTGCAAAAAAACCTTTTCTGGTCCCGATTCGAAAATCCAATATGGCCACCAGGCAACCATCTTGGATTTCCCCATGAAACCTTGTCACCGCGATTTCTTAGGAACTACTGCATGGATCTTTTTTCAAATTTGGTACACAGGTTTCCCTCGGGGTCTAGTTGTGCAAGAAACCCTTTCTGGTCCGATTCGAAAATCCAATATGGCCACCAGGCAGCCATCTTGGATTTCCCCATGAAACCTTGTTACCTCAATTTTTCAGGAAGTACTGCATGGATCTTTCTCAAATTTGGTACACAGGTTCATCTTATGATCTAGTTGTGGAAGATACCTTTTTGGGTTGAATTGAAAATCCAATATGGCCACCAGGCGGCCATCTGAGATTTCCCCATGAAACTTTGTTATAGTGATTTCTCAGAAAGTACTGCCTGGATCTTTCTCAAATTTGGTAGACAGGTTGCCCTTGTGGTCCAGTTGTGCAACATACCTTTTCTGCTCCGATTCCAAAATTCGCTATGTCCATCAGGCCTACTGCGATTTCTCAGGAACTACTACATGGATCTTTGTCAAATTTGGTACACAGGTTCCCCGTGCCGCCTAGTTGTGTAAGATACCTTTTCTGGTCGGACTCGAAAATCCAGTATGGCCACCAGGCGCCCATCTTGGATTTCCCAATGAAACTTTATCGTGATTTCTCAAGAAGTACTGCGTGGATCTTCCTCAAATTTGGTACACAGATTCCCATTGTGGCCCACTTGTGCAAGATCCCACATTGGGCCTAGTTGTGCAAGATGCCTTTTTGGTCCGATTCGAAAATCCAATTAATACGGTATTCCTGAGTTGTGACAGTTGTTGCATCACAAGAGTCGACGGATCAAACGGTGGGGCATATTCTATATATTGACTATAGAGAATATCCATATCTTCACCTTCCATATCGAGGAGTTCAAATAATTCGGAATTACAATGTATTTCTTCAGATTTTAAATCAGTTTTCTTTAGTCCATGCAGTTGCAAGTGAATTGGCCCACCCTTTCATCTGCCGGCGAGTCAGCTACATGAAGGGACGTCACTCTTCTGACACAATGTCACAACTCGACAACTGTAGACTACTGCATGTTTCGATCCAAGGGAGATAATCAGGATTCAGACACTTTCAAATTCGAAGTTTCAACTGTACTGCGCGGATCGGATCCCTTCAGTACTAAGTATTGTACCATCTTACTATTTTCGAGCATGGTATCTTACAAGAGATATCTCAAACTCGTCCAGTAAACCGAACAGAATTAGCATTCGTTCCTAATTATAAAATCTTAAGTATGCCAAAGTGTCAAAAAGATTTTTCTTCGCTTCCAGTACCCATAATGACACGTGCAAAAAAAAAATACTGCAAAATGAAGACGAATGATCCTCCGTACATGTACATTCACTTTTATACTAACTTTGCTCATTTCTCTTGTACTATAACAACCGACATAAGTACAGTTTCTAGAAATCTTGAAACTCGTGAAACTTATATTAGAAACATTATATCTTGGTGTTTTCCAGTGGCCGTTTTTCGATCTTTTTCGCTCAGATTCGAAATTCTGTAAACAAAATTACAACTCAATCGTCTTAGTAACAAGGGACAAGAAGATCCTCTTGTCATTAGCTTACAATTGTCGAACAATGGTGGGCGACAAGATCCTTCAGGATCTCTCGCTCATATAGCAACCTCCAGGCAAACTGAAAACAGGTTACCACCTTAAATTGAGGCCTGCGATATATTAGTTACATATCGGTTCAGTTATATCATACCATTTATATCCGAAATTTAGTGCTTGAACATTGTTGATCAGCAATAGTCATGATAGTATGAAATGATTGTTATTTTGATTGAAAAGGCATTTAATTCAATCATTCTATTACGGGAAATTTCTTGCTTGAACATTGTTGAGCAATATTATGAGATGATTGCTATTCTGACTGAAAAAGAGAGATTTTTCTTTATTTTAAAATCTGGTACTATTTCAAAGGAAAGGAATACATGTACTTATTACCAGTTTCCCAATTTATTTAAAATATTTCTGTTTACTTTCAGAATTGAATTGTACTTGTATGCTGACCAAATGGAGAATATGCATGGGCATTGCACTACTGAGATGTGTGATGCATGTAAAGAGGAGTTAACAGACATTTTAACATGGTATAAGGCATGATAAATAATATTCCCATATAATACAGTGTAAAACTCATATGGTAACATCGTCTGCATTCTCGCTCCACCAGAGATATGCTACCACTATGCTTCTGGCGGATAATGAAAGCCAGTGTAGTACGTGTTGGTCGTCAGAGTTGGTTGTGTATTATAAACAACCACCTATGCTTGTCAGCAAGAGGCGCTAAAATTGAGACTAATGACGAGTGGGTCAGACCATTACTTTGAATTCGATCTATTTCAAATTTGTTGTTTATATATTGTGTAAACATAACCCATTTTAATCAGCAAATGTCTACATGTACATTTTGAAGAAACCTGATACTGATAGATTATGGATTTGGAGATTTTTATGTGTGCAACAGAAGAAAATAGCAAACAATATTTTTTTGTGATATCATGCCCTTCTGGTGTGAGCCATCAAATTAGAAGAAAAGCAAACAACTGAACTTCTCGTATAATCTCCTAGCGTAAAAAAGGCAAGATAGACATCTGTCCCGAGAATGGAAAATCCAAATCAGGGGTTACCTCCCCTGTATGCCCATACAGTAGACCGGTTATGCCAGCATGCGTTTTGCTGTCTGTTCATTCTCCAGGTCAGGAGTGTTTATTGGGACACGATACATTCTGAAATGTGTAGAATAAGTCTATATCCAGACAGAATTTTGAATCAACGATGCTGGTCATGACCTGTCTTCTGTGTGGATATACATGGGAGGCAACCAGACTATATCCAAATACATAAGCATAATGTCACAAATATCACAAATGAGTTCCTGTAATGACTGTCATGATCTGTCACCCAGGATAATGCAATCTGGTCAGAAGCATAATGTTGGAAATATTCTGACAGATGATCTACAGTCACTGAGAACAAGAAATAAAATAAGGCATGTCTGGACAATATCACAAGCAAATTTGTAGTTATGCCATGAACTGGCAAT
This sequence comes from Hanleya hanleyi, assembly GCA_036873755.1. Classification (NCBI taxonomy): domain Eukaryota; kingdom Metazoa; phylum Mollusca; class Polyplacophora; order Lepidopleurida; family Hanleyidae; genus Hanleya; species Hanleya hanleyi. The sequence goes on along the minus strand of JAVTVY010039336.1, from coordinate 101,361 downwards.
ATGTAGATCTGATTACATCTTCACCAGAGTAGGGCCATTGTTATGTAAGATCTGTGTTTGATGTAACCATCCTACCAAAAATATTTAGCAATTTTTGGGTAGCCTAATTTTTTTATTATTTGAAATATAAAGGATTCCAGTAGTGATCTGTTTAAAATTTTCAAAAATTAATGTTATGATGACTTTTTGAGTTATCAATAAGTAGATACCAATAAATCTACATATGCATAACCTATAACCAATTTCAAATCTTGTTTTATAAATGTTTTGTCAAAATCACATTTGATAATGATAAATTATAAAATAAAATAAAAATGCCTTCCAACCTACCCACTCACCAATATCCATGAAATCGGATGACATTTTTAGCCCACCATCTGGTCCATCACCAGATGGAGGGCTGTTCAAGTCACTTTTCATCCGTGGTCCGTCGTCCGTCCGTCAGTCAGTCAGTCCGTCCGTCCGTCCGTCGTCCGTCGTCCGTCCGTCCGTCCGTCGTCCGTCGTCCGTCCGTCCGTAAACAATTCTTGTTATCACGATTTCCCAGGAACTACTTTATGGATCTTTCTCAAATTTGGTACACAGGTTCCCCTTGGGGTCTAGTTGTGCAAGATACCTTTTCTGGCACGATTCGAAAATCCAATATGGCCACCAGGCAGCCATCTTGGATTTCCCCATGAAACCTTGTTATCGCAATTTCTCAGGAACTACTGCATGGATGTTTCTCAAATTTGGTACACAGTTTCCCCTTGGAGAGTAGTTGTGCAAGATACCATTTCTGGTCCGATTCGAAAATCCAATATGGCCACCAGGCATCCATCTTTTATGTCCCCGTGAAACTTTATCATCATTTCTCAGGAAGTACTACATGGATCATTCTCAAATTTGGTACACAGGTTCCCCTTAGGGTCTAGTTGTGCAAAATACCTTTTTCGGTCCGAATCGAAAATCCAATATGGCCACAAGGCGGCCATCTTGGATTTACCCATGAAACCTTGTTATCGTGATTTCTCAGGAACTACAGCATGGATCTTTCTCAAATTTGGTACACAGGTTCCCCTTGGGGTCTAGTTGTGCAAGATACCTTTTCTGGTCCGATTCGAAAATCCAATATGGCCGTCCGTCCGTACACAATTCTTGTTATCACGATTTCCCAGGAACTACTTTATGGATCTTTCTCAAATTTGGTACACAGGTTCCCCTTGGGGTCTAGTTGTGTAAGATACCTTTTCTGGTCCGATTCGAAAATCCAATATGGCCACCAGGCAGCCATCTTGGTTTTCCCCATGAAACCGTGTTATCGCAATTTCTCAGGAACTACTGCATGGATGTTTCTCAAATTTGGTACACAGTTTCCCCTTGGGTTCTAGTTGTGCTTCATGTCTTTTCTGGTCCGATTCGAAAATCCAATATGGCTACCAGGCAGCCATCTTGGATTTCCCTATGAAACTTTATCGTCATTTCTCAGAAAATACTGCATGGATCTTTCTCAAATTTGATACATAGGTGTCTAGTTGTGCAAAATGCCCTTTTCGGTCCGAATCGAAAATCCAATATGGCCACCAGGCGGCCATCTTAGATTTCCCCATGAAACTTTATCGTGATTTCTCAAGAAGCACTGCATTGATCTTTCTCCAATTTGGTTTGTTTTAAACTTATTTTATTGTCTTCAAAACAAATGGATTGGGGACAAGTTCTTCCAACTTAGTTTCCCCTCTCCAAATATAGGTAAAACAAATTTTGTGAAGAAAATCAAACAACAATATATAAACTTATACGACGTTACAGTCTCGTTAACTTGTGCATATCTCCAAGTGCAGATCTAGCAAATTTGTTTAAAAAGTCACAGATCACTATTTGAAGATGTACATTCTTACAGGCAATAATAGACAAATGTGAAGGCTACACGTGCAAGGATTGGCGTCTTGGTTTTAAGGATAATAAGAGGCACCCAGGTCCACTTCATTGAAACAAACATCTAGCTGAATCGCCGACTATCTTTGATAAATTTTTGGACAGCATTGAATACTTGTATATTGTTAGTTAGCGAGAGAGATGGACTGCCCCACAACAATTGATGGACATTCGTATTTGGCGGTATAGTATCAAGTAATTCCTTTCTTATATTTTCGTAACGCGGACAATATAATAAATAATGTTTGGCATCCTCTGTTGGTTCCCCACATGCGCTATGTCCGGTTTCGTGAAGTTTTATGTGATATAAATCACCATTAAGCTGGCTACAGCCGTGTCGTAATTTCGTTTGACATATATTCATTTTCCTGTATCCAACAGAGTAGTACACAGGGGGTGGTTTTTTGGCCGAAATTTTAGACTTGAACAAATTATATGAGCTCGAGTTTCTACTGTCATGCGGAAGGTTATTCCATTGATTAATGACGGAAGGTATAAATGAATTTTTAAATAGTGTTAGATGTGTTTTTGGGATAGTGTAGTTATTATCATTTCTAAGTCGGTAAGGTGTTGCTTCACCAACAAGAGGAGTGACTAGATTTGCTAGGTATTGCGGTACTTCACTATTGTGGATTTTGTACATGGTTGATAGTTTTAAATTTTCCCTCCTAGCTTTCAACGTTTCCCACCCTGTTTCAAAATAAAGAGACTCTCTTCAAGCGTAAGCGGGCAAGCCAGTAACAATACGTGCTGCAGTCAATTGTAGTTTTTCAATAGTTTCGGATTGTTCTTTGGTGCAGTTGTCCCAGACTACAGAAGCATATTCAAAGGTTGGTCTGATAAAGCTGATGTAGATTTGGTTCAGCGTTTTTCTTTTGAGTTTGAATTTGGTACACAGGTTTCCCTTGTGGTCCAGTTGTGCAATATACTTTTTCTGATCCGATTCGAAAATCCAATATGGCTGCCAGGTGGCCATCTTCAATTTCCCTTTGAAACATTGTTATCGTGAATTCTCAGGAAATATTTCATGGATCTTTCTGAAATTTTGTACACACGTCCCACATGGGGCCTAGTTGTGCAAGATACCTTTTTTGGTCCGATTCGAAAATCCAACTTACGCTTCAAATTAATACGGTATTCTCCGATTTGTGACGTTGCATCACAAGAGTCGGCGGATCAAACGGTGGGGCATATTCTATATATTGACTATAAAGAATATCCATACCTTCACCTTCCATATCAAGGAGTTCAAATAGTTCGGAATTAAAAGTTCTTTAGTTCATGTAGTTGCAAGTGAACTGCCCCACCCTTTCGGTTGCCGGCGGGTCGGCTACATGAAGGGACGTCACTCTTGTGACACAACTTCACAACTGTAGACTACTGCATGTTTCGATCCAAAGGAGATCATCAGGATTCAGACACTTTCGAAGTTTCAAAATTACTGCGCGGACTGGATCCCTTCAGTATTAAGTATTGTACCATCTTACTATTTTCGAGAATGGTATCTTAAAAGAGATATCTCAAACTAGCCCAGTAAACAGAACAGAATTAGCATTCGTTCCTAATCATAAAATCTTAAGTATGTTTCATAGCTCATGCCAAAGTGTCGAAGAGATTTGTCTTCACTTCCAATACCCAGTGATGACCCGTGCAAAAAAAAAAAAAAAAAAATACTACAAAACGAATACGAAGGATCCTCCGTACATGTACATTCACTTTCAGACTAACTTTGCTCATTTCTCTTGTACTATAACAACCGACATATGTACAGTTTCTAGAAATCTTGAAACTCTTGAAACTTAGAAAGATTATATCTTGGTGTTTTCCAGTGTCCCTTTTTCGATCTTTTTCGCTCGGATTCGAAATTCTGTAAACAAAATTACAAATCAATCGTTTGTTCTTAGTAACAATGGACAAAAAGATCCTCTTGTCATTAGCTTACAATTATCGGACAATGGTGGGCACCAAGATCCTTCAGGATCTCTTGTATCCTTCTTTCTATCCCATGATGCATTGTGTATCCATGCCAACTGAATTACAGTTTCCACCTGTGTAGTCCAAAGATGGTGGATTTATACTTCTGATTCCCACAATGCAGTGCAGTGATGACATCAGGTTCAATGTCTATTATTGAACCTTAGTTACAACTATTATTATGGATGGCCTCAAGTTAATCTGCCATGGCAATTGTCCAGTAGGCCTACTTACTACATGTTTATATTTGCAGGAAAGTAATAATTTGTGAATATAGTATTTGGATCTCACATAAAATTGAGTAGTAAACAGTCTCGATCAGGACTGAAATTCTGAACATTTCATGCCTTGAATCTAGAAAGAGATACTGTTGCCTTAAATATGATAAAATAAATATCATTTTCTTGCAAAACATAGTAGCTATACCGAACACAGTTCTGAAGATATAGTTGGTTATATTCAGGCATAGAGGACAGAAATAGAGATTAATATATCTGTTAAGGGGCATAACTCTGTAAAATATGGACCGAGGGGAAACCACTTTTGATAGGCGTCTGACTTAGTCTGCAAAACAAGAACCGAGATGAATAAGCTGTACCGAACACGGATCGGCAGATATAACTTGCACATGCATTAAGCTACAGATAACAAAAGCAGAGATTATTACATCCAAAAGGGGCATAACTCCATAAACCGAGGCGAGTAATCCTTTGTTGGCTTGTAGAATACAACAATATAAATAAGTTTGCAAAATAAAGTAGCTATATCGAACACAGGTCTGCAGATATAGTTGGTTACATTCAAGCATATAGGACAGAAATAGAAATTAATATATCTGTAAAGGGGCACAAATCTGTAAAATATGGGCCGAGGGGAGCCACTTTCGATAGGTGTCTGATTCGGCACTAGATAAATAAGTGTTGAAAATATAGTAGCTACAGTGTCGCCTCGCCATAGCGCGGTGCTTTGTCCCCTAATTTAAAACTGCGTTATAGGATAATCGCGTTATAATGAATTGTCAATATACCAAGCTGATGTTGTTGTTCTTTTATAGTCTCTGACAGAGGCACACGTGGCGTGGTCAACCCAGCTTAACAGTGTGCAGTAACGCTTGGGAGGCTTATATCCCGGAAAATTGTTTTGTCCTATGCTTAACACTTTAAAAATAAAACGTGAACAAGCTGTTTTGTGATTTTTTTTCTTTTGTAAAAAGATCGTTGTCAACCACATGACCAAGACAAAAAGACCCTTGACCAAGACAAGATACTGACTGGACCAAAGCTGATGGGGTGCTGTCTTTTCATGCCAAATGTGACGTGATTAGACAGTCTGACATAGCGGTAATTTTACTAACCTTCTAGATTCAGATTGGTAATTTATTTATTTTGGAGTTCCAGCAAATGTCACGAAGTACTGATGGCAGTAATGCTCACGTGATCTGGCAGCAGCATTCGGCTGCAGGTGATCGCGGAATAACCTTTCATTCTGAAGTTGTCTCCCTTGCACTATCAAGTTGAATAATGCGTGTCGTTGACAATATATTTCGGACAATATTTTATTTATTCAACCTCATGGAAAGACCCGATCCAAATTGTATAATTTCAGCACATTTTAGAGAGAGAAATTAAAGACTAAATCATCATAGCACATATTGTGGAACATAACATAATTAAATAAAAAGATAAATACATTTTCATTTAAATGATCCAATTAAATTACACATACATCTGCATATATAATTTTGAGAAACAAGAGATTGTACCGCGGATAAGAAGATTTAAATATCACAGTGGGAATCTGCGCCTATTCCCAACTAGGACCAGCCAAGAGGGCTGCAGATAAGTCCTACTCAAGAGACCCGCGACAACAAACAGCGAAATATTTGAGATTTCTCACCTTCACGGGATTAACAGTTTATCCTGATTGCTTAATGACAATGTGTACTCAGAAGTTTGACAGTCTCTCTTAATTATTTAACAGTCTTTAGGCATGCTACATCCTGTTTTCTAGCACACCAAAGTTCACATCAATGACTGCGGCGTTGTTGTTCACCACGTGGTCGCACATACCACAGGTGGGCCATTCCGGTACGGTAGCTTTAACAATTTAGGCTTAACACAAAACAAATACACACACAATCAACACGTTATTATGTGCAATCGGTGTTTCGTGAGTTATCTTTTAACAACAGTGTTAAAATATTTTCGAAATATCTGAATTTACCGATTTTTTGAGTTTTATTTTGGGGGACAAGAAATTGTGCGCGTTATATCCGAATTCGCGTTTTATCGAGGCACGCTATGGCGAGGCGGCAGTGTATACCGAACACAGTTCTGCAGATATAGTTGGTTACGTTCAGACATATAGGACAGAAATAGAAATTAATATATCTGTAAAGGGGCATAACTCTGTAAAATATGGTCCGAGGGGACCTACTTTCGATAGGCGTCTGACTCAGCACTAGATAAATAAGTGTTGAAAATTTGGTGGTTGTGTCTTAAGCGATTTAGCCTAAAATGCGTTAACGGACGGATGGACGTACATGGCGACGACAATACTCCGAGGCCAAAATGGCCGAGGGGTAAAAAGTACATCACAGATTTTGTTTTCCGTAGCCTTCAAAGACCAAGCTAGATTAAAGTAAAATTTCCGTAATTTCATGTCCACGAAAACAGATCTTTCAATTGAAGGACTTTCCAGCTTTTCGAGGGCCTGTACGAACCCTGGATTCATGCAAATTGATACAGGTGAAATACCACAGCTTTCCAGGACTTTTTAGAAGGATTTCCAGGACTTATCCAGCAGGGCTCTTACTCCTAGTAAAAGACAAAATTCCAAAACTTTTCCGAGTCCATGGAAACCCTCTCCAGGACTGCAGATCCAAGTACCGACTACACAAGGTCCCAAGGTAGTATCAACGGTTAGATATCTGCCCCTTACTTTAGCACCGATTGTCAAAACTCAGTCATGTGAAAAGATGTATGAATTGTTTCATTGTCAAACGGCACCGGAAAATTTTCTAAAGATACGAGCTATGATCACAATTCAAAAATACAACAACTGATTCTGTGTGAAATTTATATTTATGCGATAGAACCATTAAATTCACTGACTTCCACGAGCCTGTATATATTGTCGTATTCCAAGTATTGCCTGGGCCTGGAATTACTTTCTCAGAATTCAAGGCTTTCCAGAAAGAACCTTTCCAGGTCGGTTCCACTCGAGTTCGCTAAATGGAATCCAGATTAATTTTAAATACCAGACTATATGATTTCAACACAATTGCACATATAGTGTTAATTTCTTCTTTCATGAAGCCTCGTGAAAATTCAACGAACATGATGAACGAAACCAGGCCTTTCTCGATCATTCGCGTTTCAAATTCTCCAACTCTCCAGGAGAACCCGGGATAATCAGCTGCTGCAGTAAACACTCATCCTTTCAGTCATATTGTTTTATATTCCTACCTCTCGTCCTGTGTCATGGCTCTGTGGATGGCTATAGCAGGGAAGTTCTGCTCCACTAGAAGCTGGGCCAAAGCCATGCATCTTTGCACAAACTTGACGAAGATGATCACCTGCGAAAAATAAAAGCCATCATATAACTTGGAACAGTAGCACAATTAAGTAACAGTCTATTGCTATCTATGAATCTATTGTCACAAGGGGGCTATGAGAGAGTTGAGAGAAATTGTAAGGACGCAATAGCAGTCAATCATTGGAACTTCTTAAGCCCCTACGATTGGATATAAATTGATAGAAGCTTGCCTTATTTCAATGCAATAATATTAAGGGAGGTAAATCTGCCTAGAAATTGTGTCCCGTCCGACAGCGACTGCTGAATCCTTGAAATTTTGTCATTTGTCGATGGAACCTGCAGATTGCGATATGCCAGCAACCACCCCATCCCACCCTCCACGGTTTGCTTCCCTATTCTGACCACCAGTTTAACATATCACGTTGCTAGAATGTGCTTGAAAACGAGGAGACCTATCCAGGCCTGCAAGTGGCTCAAAGTGAAAATATAGGAGGAAATTTGCCAAAATATAGGAGAAATATAGGAGTTTTCCAGATAAAATATAGGAAAATAAAGGAAATAAAGGAGTGTTGGACACGTCACTACTACACTGTATATTCCAAACTTAGTAGTTTTCTGGCGTTTAATCAAATTATTTCCACTGGATGCAGTCATAGTGGTGGTTACTAAGTAGACCCATTCTGCTGCTTGGTTGAAAAAAGAGATTTAAATGTTTTCATGTTTTGTTCTGACATGTATTTCCGCATGCCAATTGGACTCGTTTCAGAGCACTGGTGAAAGTTTTCACAAGTAAAAGTCAAAATATATGAAATATAGATTTTGAGTAAAATATAGGAATGACTAAAAAATCTAGGAAATAAAGGAAATATAGGAGGCACTGCCTGTCATACGTTCACCTGAATTGTTGAATTTAAATAATTGATGTTATTGTGTTCAAGTATTGCTGGTTCTGAATAAGTTTAGCTTTGTGAGCCTCCAAAGATCTGACAGACAGGGTTCCTACGCTTCGTTAAAGGCAAAATTCTAAGATTTTACAGTCCATACACTCTTATTCCTGGACCTTGAACTAAATTGGACCTATTTTAACACCTTTTACCATGTTTCATTCAACGAATTCAACAGTGTAAATGTAGCATGAAATGAATACATATTTCAACTAGCAAGGACTTTTCCAGGATTCTTTACAAATATTGTCAGAATTCAAGGATTTTCAGGTCCTGGAATTTATTTTCTCAGAGTTCAGGGAAATCAAGAATATCAAGGACCCGTATGAACCCTGCAGCAAACAATCCAGCCCACTGCACTCGGTATTCCCATCAAAGATTACCTGATTAAAATCCAGCACGTCCAGTAGTTCAAACAGTTTACGGATCTTCTCGTTGTCCTTGAGTTTGACGTAATGTTGTCTCAGGCCGTGCAGCGTTAGCTTGGAGTCGTCGTCCACATACACCTCCATAGGCTGAAAATACAGCGGGTTAAACATGCAACCTAAAACAGGTATGGGAATGCACATTCCAATTGTAAAAAAATTTGGAATTTTAAATTCTGGGCATTTCAAATAAAACAGGTCTGGGTTTTCATGCAGTCCTGAAAAATATGTAACTGGCTAAAATTCCCATGCCTGCATCAAACACTTTTTACTCTGGACAATTAACAAGGGAAAGTGCTGTGAAATTAGATTGGCAGTTCCCATAAATATATCATTCCTGCATCTGCTGGATTATGCTGCAAAGAGAACTCTTTTTTAACCAGTTTAACCAGGATCTATTCGTCTCCTATTCAGATATTCACGATATATAGTTTGTGATCAAAAGTTGATACCAATTGTAATGAAGGATTTCTTCAATAGTGAAGAGAAAGGAAGATTTATGTGAAGTTGTTGTTGTTGGCTATTCTCCCTGGACAAACCCAATCCGAGTCCAGACCAAAACCAGAACACGAGTCACCAGTCACCACCCATAGAAATCATGCCTGCTTCTCTCCTCTAGAGAGGTAATCTGTAAATAACTGGAGCCTTCTCAGGCTAATTGCCCCCTGATGACCCAAAGGGACTCATGTCTGTTTATCATTTTGTCCGTCAGTCCCACATTATTTTCCTGCAGGCAATACAATCTGGCATTCTTCCAAAATTTGGCATGTGGATACTTTGCAACAAGATGTTGCATTGGTTTGCATTTCATCAAGTTGTTTTCATATGTGGTACCATCTAAGCACAAAGTTCAAATTTGGTTGCTGGACTACAAAATTAGAATAAGAGCCCATTGGTATCTGCTCTCAGATTGAATATTGTTGATCCCATATTCAAATTTCAATTTGGATTTGCACATGATGGATAAAAAACACACCTGTCCTGCAAATCAGTAGCTTTTCTTGTTGCCATGAATTTGAAGTATACCTGCAATTCTGTCACATTTGTATTCCTGTACTGGAGGTTATAGCCTAGGAATCAATATTTTCTTATTTCCTGATAGCCAGCTACAGTGACAGCGGACACAATTATATTATTTTAGCTGAGGTGAGTTTTCTGAATTGTGTGGACTGAGTCATGTAGCTAATTTCTATCCTTCTGTCCATCCCACCCATGCTGTGAATGTGATATCTTAGTAACAATTCAACTGATCAATTTGAAACTTGGGGACTGACTGGACACCAGCAAGACAGCAGTTGGTATTGATTTTGATTTTCACTGAGCATTCAGTGTTTTCAACAACCGAACACAACTCTCATCAACATTTGCCACACAAAATAATTTCATGGCGAGACAACCATTTGTTAACATATATGCTTCCTGTAGATACCCCTTGATGGGGGGGGGGACTTGCTAGCTTCTCAAATTGGATTATTTGCAGTAGTTGAATCTTTCCTATAGAATCTGTGTGTTTCAGGTGTTCTACCTTTTCATTGCAGATGCTGTACATTGGAACAAAGTCGAATGGAACAATCAACCAGATGATTGAGAACAGGAAGAAGTTTGAGTATAGAGGTAGCCCAGAATTAACTGACACTCATGCAAATGCCATCTGTTATATAACCTGTGTTTGATTGAAGAAGGTGGAATGTTTTTTGCCACAGAACATCTTTGTAGTTTAGAAATGAATGATTAGTTGGTGAATAAAGTGTTATTATCATACTCCTATGACTTGAATTTTATTTCTGTTTCGTAAAGATGATGTTTGTGACGGGCTTGATTATTTGATCATTTGTTGAGAAACCATGAGTTCAAAGTAATTTTTCAAGAGAACCTTTAGAGTAAAATTTCTCCTCAGGATGAAAAATCCTTGATATTGAATGATGTTTTTCCATGCATTTTTCCAATACTAATCAAGCAGTTGTCCATGAAGAGGTTCATCGGTTCATTCTGCCGAGCGGGTTTTATTTACTCATACATTACTCATTTCTGCTTGATTTCGGCACTAAATCACAGCATATATTTTGTATATATGAGCTGAATAGTTCGTGATTTTAATGTTGGCTCAGTGTTGGCTGCCAGTGTTAGCCCGATGGTGGCTGGCCAATGTTGGCCCATGGATGGCTGCCCAACGTTGGCCCACTGAGTAAAAAGATGTTGGGCCAACGTTAGCTGGCCAACATTGGCCCAGTGGTAGAAGGTCAATTTTGGCCCAACAATGGCTGCCCAACATTGGCCCACTGAGCAAAAAGATGTTGGGCCAATGTTGGCCACCAACGTTGGCCCAACCAAAATGATGAGCTTGGCCAACGTCGGTTTGTTATCTGGGAAAGAAAGGGGTAAAACTTCAAATATCCAGTTTTATTTTTATTATTAACATCTTCAATATTGAAAAAAAAGGAAAATCTGCCCATGAAACAAAAAATAAAAGTCATAGTTGAAGGTGAAGGTGAAAGTCATAGTTTGGACAAACACTGTAGTAGGGTGTCTCTCAGCTTAATGCCGATGCCTGGATTCGAATTCCCCTCACAGATGATGTGTGTTGATTCTGGCTCTAGTTACCTCATTTGGTGTGAGATATTCTTCCAATTGAGCCCTTTTCTCCTGCTCCTCTGTAAGTTCAACTGTTACTGTTTCAGTAGATATTTCTTCGGTCTACAACAGAAGAAGACAGGAAAATAAACTCTTTTTGTTACATGAACACACCTAGCAGTCTTTAATGTGGTTCATCATCTAAAACCATGTAGTTAATATCATTATTCTCTAAAATAAGAATTAGAAATTCATCTTACTCAAAACTTGATTGATATTTTCAGTGAACTTGAGTTACTTTTTACTCAACTTGAGTTGAATGCACTCACAGTAAAAAATGATTTCTTATGTCAGAAATTTTTTCTTGAATTTTTCTCATCTGAGAGTAATAATCTTGAAATTTCTTAAATTTTCTTGCCTCTCCAACTACAATTTCTTAAAATTTCTTGGAATAAGAATTTTTTTCTTTATCAAGAAAAATATTCTGATTATTTCCATGAAAGTAAGAATTATTTTCTTAAACTAGTATATTTGCATATATGAAATTTATTGGAATAAGAATTTATTTCTTTATCAAGAAAAATATTCTGATTATTCCAATGACCATGATGAGAATAAGAAATATTTTCTTACACTAGTATTTTGCATATAAAATGAGGATAACTAGTACAAGAAAAACACTCCCATCCAAGAAATGGAGAAACAATACATTTCACAACACAACATGATTGTGCATATAAATCATTTGAAAACTTCAGATATCATAAATTTGTTTATTTATTTGAAAATAATTAGTTCAGGGTAGCAATTCAGGAATTTAAACATTATCAGTGATATATCACTATATATTTCTGGTATTTCTTGTACTATGTGTCTATCATTCGCCAAGGAGTCTGTTATGATTAACTTATCATGCACTTTATTCATTCAATCTGCTTTCAACTAAATCTGTAAAGTCAAAATTGCTGCATATTTAAAGAGAAGCATTAATGGCCATGTCGTATACACGTGGAAACTCGGGTATTTTACAAAGCACATGTACCATACCCTCTGCTTTATTTTGAAAAACAAATTACAGTTTGGAGTGCACATTTTCTTTATAAATTTCTTTTAAATACCGCAGATGATTCAATTTACCAGTATTACCATCAATTTGTGATGGTATTATGTTCTTAGTACATCAGTTTCGCAATGGGTTAAATAAAGGTCTGACATTTTATTGACCATTTCAGGAAGTCTCCCCAATTAAAAATGTTTATGTCGAACTGCAAGTCTGATGTTTGCCAGAGCGATGCTGGCAGCCATAGATATAGAAAATACAGTACTTTTCTTTTGTGAACCTACACAGCTTCAAAAAATATATTGTTTGCAAATTCATTTAGATTTAAATATTGGCAAATGATTTGGGGCAAGAACGTTTTTAAAAATGATCTATCGAATATAAATGATTTATAAATGATGCCAAGAATACCATGTGATTTATCTGCTACAACTCATTTTAAACGCTATTCCATTTACCGTCTAATACCCGACATCATTTGCCAATACAAGCTAAATTATTAATTGCAAACGTTTGAGTTGCGCAGCTTAGTAGTAAGTCGCCTTATCACAATGACTGCTATTTAAAAAAAAAACAACACACATCACTCAAAATCAGATCTTCAACGTACATGGAGTTGCCTCCCTTGTGCTATTTAAAGCACCATGTGTTCGAGTATCCCGGATGTAAGCCCCCAGAGCGACCTGCCGAGCAGACGACATCATGGGTTCGTCAGAAGATGCAAAACTACATCCAAAATCTGTCGTCGATCTCAATCTGTCATTTCTGTCTAATTTGTTGTGAGTTGCACTTTTTATCGCGCTCGTAAATTAGTGCAAAATTGTAATTGAAAATCGTCTGATGACACTTGTTTCCCCGACTATGCTGTAAGTATAACGTTGTGTTGTTGTTGTAAACGAAGATTTTGTGAGTTGTCGAGTGATTGACGGTGCGGACAAGTGAATAAAAGTTACGTTTTTGGACAAATTCTAATTGTATCATCAAATGTTACAAACCACGGAGTCTCAGATCAATTGAACCCCGAAGCTGAAATATGCTTGAGAGAGCAACATTTTTTCTCCCGCCCGATTGAAGCACGTGGAAATCGCCATTGAGGCTGACTGGATAGCTGTATGTCGGGAACCCTCAGAAGCTTGATTATGCATGCTACTGTGGTAGCGACGACAGGATTCCGAATGAGTTGGGGCCACAGGTCATCTCGCGTGTAGATGATGAACATTATGTTGTCATTGATTACAAAGTTATGTGAATGGCCACCGGAAATATAATTTACGAAACTAATAATGGAAGATAATTATATATTACCCCTCAGCCCATAGGGCTGTGGGGTCTTGTCGTTGCCATGTACGTACGTCCGTCCGTCCTACCGTCCGTCCGTCCGTCCGTCCGTCAACATGTTCTTGTCCGCTGAATATCTGCAGATCTATGAAGTCGGGCCTGACCAAACTTTGGTGAGAGCTTCCTGAATGTTGACTGATGAAATGATTAGATTTACAGATGGCTATGATGATTTCATGATTTTTAATTTTTTTTTTATTATTTATTGATTGCTCAGCTTTTGCACTGTTATCTATGCCCATCAACATGCTCTTGTCCGCTGAATATCTGCAGATCTATCAAGTCGGGCCTGACAAAACTTTGGTGAGAGCTTCCTGAATGTTGACTGATGAAATGATTAGATTTTCACATGGCTGTGATGATTTCATAATTTTTAATTTATTTTTTTATTATTATTTATTGATGGCTTAGCTTTTGCACTGTTATCTATGCCCATCGGGAACCCTTGGTTGCATGTTTCAGTGTGAATTTTAAAGGTTCCCTGATACAAGAAAGCCTGGTCCATTCAAGATTCTCATTCAATGAAGGACAACATTTTTCTTTAATTTTGCTATTAAATCATTCTATTCTACATCATATGATTTATCCTAAAACTTTTGCATGAACCATATTTGTGTCCACACATTCAACTGGTACATCATAATGCTTCAATTTTTCTCACCAAACATGTTACTGTACCTTGGAAATTATTTAAAACGAGTGATTAGGAGAACCCATTTTTAGCCTGACTCGGGGCAATTTTGAACCAGTTTGCATACCTGGAGTTTATGCCCCCCCCCCCCCACAAATAATGATAAGGGTGGGCCTGTGTCAATCAGTGTGTTTACTTGTTATCACACTTGTGCACTGCATAAGTTGCCACTGATAGAGCTACACTTTCTTGCATGCTGTAATCCCAGCACACCACTCACGTGAAACCGAAGTCTGTTATATACGGTATCCAAGGATTTTTTGCAGATTCCGATCCCAAACTCCCAGTTCCTTTTCTTAATTCATTATTGAGGGTCCAATTTTTTTAAGTGAATTTCGGCGCAAAGAGCCTGTGATCAATCACAAAACAGAGGTTTATTAACATGAAATTCAATACACAGCTATGCAATCAGATCGATATTGAGGCTCCCAGAAGCTTTTCTAGGAGTATTTCCTTCAGAAATCCTTTCAAATTGAACAACAACAACACTTTCGTTTTTTGTTTCATTTGAGTTTTGGGCGCCCATATGTTTTCTGAAACTAAATTGGCCCTAGATGCAGCCCTGATCCTACTTGACTGAAAAAAAACAGGCTGAGGGGTCCACGCACCTTTTAGGTGCTTGCCTGCAATTCATGTTTAACTAGCTATTGAATGACTTATTTAAAGGAAATACTTTTAATTGACAGTTTTACTGAAAAACAAAATGTTTCTTTTCAATGTGAATAAATCATTTGAATTTCTTACTACGATGTGTCTAGTTAAGCTTTTCCTGAGTCCTACAAGAGTGATTTTTAGCTTACATCGCAGCTGTCTTCGCTAAAGTTACGCGAGCTATTTTTTTGCTATGCCGTCGGGGAGTGCCTCGTCTCGCCGGAAAGTGAGAATGACATGATGAAAATTGCAATGTCTCCGATCAGGACTGGTGCGGATAGTTTATACTTATAAGGGAAATTATTCTTGCAGAACAGAGGCACACATCAAAAAAATATTCAGGCCGAATTATTATATGATTGATCGGGTTTTGTCGCACAGTATCTCGCCTCTCATGAATTTCAATCAAGTAAATATTAAATTTGCTGCTGTCGCATTCTCGTTTTCGTTGGCGTGACAGTTGAGATGATTACCAGCACTGGCTACTGCAGCTCATTTCAGCTTTTGTTGCACAAAGACTAGTTTTGCCCATGTAGCTAGAAGGAGCTACTTCAATTGAAAACTGAAAACTATCATAAATTATGCTGAAACAAGCATAATAAAATAAATCATGATGTTCTCAGAATACATCTATCTACCAATAAATGCAACTTTTAATTTTAGAAAAAAAAAACCTGGCTTGTTTAGACACTCTCTATGTTATAGCATTACAATTGTATAGGCTGTTCCAATATAAAATAGAACTGTAAAAGAGACAAAATCCATTATTCTCACAGATCAATTTCACATAAACTAGGATGAAAGTAACCCCGAAAATGGAAGTCATTGTGATAAAATATTCTATATTTCGGCTTTGCTTATGCCATCATCAGGAATACATATAAACAATTGGAGTATACAGTCAGCTATATATACAAGTTTGAGTAGAAAAGGCGGCAAATATACGAGCGAGCACTGGAGTTCAGCAAACAATACCACTCAATATATTAGTGAGTACTAGTTAATACAATGAAGCTCATGTTCACCTAAAGACAATCAGATCCTTAGATGCCATTATTCCATGATTTAGTTTAGGTGTTTTACTCTTGATAGCAAGTGCTTCTTTGAACAATAGTATTGTTGGTATTGGTATATATGACAGAAGGAGATATACAATCTGATGCCATGAGAATGCCTGTCCTTTGTCTGTCGACATTATATTATATCAAACTTCACATCAATGGATTTCGGGATAATTTCCCATCACATTCGGTATAAATCTAGTAAATACCGGAGGCAAACAAGATTTCTAAAATAGAGCATTTCCATAGCGCATTACAAAAATAATTTCAAGCGACTGGAAACAGATCAAATATGGCATGAAACTTGTTAAATTTATGCTGAGTGTGAAAGAAAATTATCCATGAATCTATTGATGTGAACTTTTTAGAAAGTGATCATTTTTTGTATGGTCGATAGACAGAGGGCAGGTGGCTGTGATATAATGCAGGATACACTGAAAACCTAAAAGTACTGTTAAAAGGGAACATTTCCGATTATATCCGTGAAATGATAAGAACAAATTTCTAGTTTTCTTGCCTGAAAAAAAATATTCTTGCAAAAAGTAAGAATTAATTTCTTGCAGAAGAAAATAATTTTTGTGACAAATCTTGAGTGAGAAAAATTATCTTTTCAGACTGACTCCCAAGAAAATTTGAGAAAAAAATAAGAAATACTGAGTTTTCTTTTCTGGTTCTAGAAAATAATTCTTAAAGGTGAAGTTTAAGTAAGAAAAAATTCTTGCCAGACTTTAAGAAAAAGTAGGAAAAATTGAGAAATAATTCCTTGCTCGAGAAATAATTTCTTATGGCATTAATCTTAGATGAGAAAAATTATCTTGTCAGACTCCCAAGAAAATTTTAGAAAAAATAAGAAATATTCAGTTTTCTTTTCTCGTTCCAGAAAAATCTTAAATAAGAAATAATTTCTTGCTAGACTCCCAAGAAAAAGTAAGAAAAATTGAGAAATAATTTCTTGATTGAGAAATAATTTCTTATGGCATTAATCTTGGGTAAGAAAAATTATCTTGTCAGACTCCCAAGAAAAATTGAGAAAAAGCAAGAAATATTAAGTTTTCTTTTCTCATTCCAGAAAATAATTCTTAAAAGTAAATCTTAAATAAGAAATAATTTCTTGCCAGACTCCCAAGAAAAAGTAAGAAAAATTGAGAAATAATTCTTGCTTGAGAAATAATTTCTTATGGCATTAATCTTAGATAAGAAAAATTATCTTGTCAGACTCCCAAGAAAAATTGAGAAAAAGCAAGAAATATTAAGTTTTCTTTTCTCATTCGAGAAAATAATTCTTAAAAGTAAATCTTAAATAAGAAATAATTTCTTGCCAGACTCCCAAGAAAAAGTAAGAAAAATTGAGAAATAATTCTTGCTTGAGAAATAATTTCTTATGGCATTAATCTTAGATAAGAAAAATTATCTTGTCAGACTCCCAAGAAAAATTGAGAAAAAGCAAGAAATATTAAGTTTTCTTTTCTCATTCTAGAAAATAATTCTTAAAAGTAAATCTTAAATAAGAAATAATTTCTTGCCAGACTCCCAAGAAAAAGTAAGAAAAATTGAGAAATAATTCTTGCTTGAGAAATAATTTCTTATGGCATTAATCTTAGATAAGAAAAATTATCTTGTCAGACTCCCAAGAAAAATTGAGAAAAATTAAGAAATATTAAGTTTTTTTTTCTTGTCCAAGTCCATATTTTTTAACTGTGCTCAATTTGAGTGACATTCACTCAAGTATAAAAATGGAAATTCATCCTACTCAAGTGGAGTGAATTTAATTGGTAACCATAGTTGAGTGGAAAGTAACTCAAGTTTAAGTGAACAGGTATATTTAACTCAAACTTGAGTGGAATAATTCACTCAAGTTTTTTTTATACATTACACAAGTTTATTTATTCATTTGTACTAACTTTTCCAGCATCATATATTGTTTTCAAGGGAGGTAATGTTTGGATGATGTTGTCATTACCCTTTTAAAGGGATGATAGAAAAACTTCTCACCATTTTTGACTGATGCTGTCTTCACCATTTTAGAGTGATAAGTATGATCTTTTTTCATACTGTGAAGCATGTCGTCCAAAAATGGAGCCTAATTAATAAAACTCCATTAAAATTAAAAAATGTATACTCACTTTTATTTTGCCAATCTTCCCTGAATGTCTTGGGTTGATTGTTCTGTATATATTAAAGCAAAAATATGTCAGTATATTTCATAAAAAAAATTAATTAACTGTTTAATATATTAAACAATAATAAATTCTTATACGCTTTTTGATACATTTGTTGAAAATTAAGTTTAAATTGCTTTGACATGCATTTGCTCAACTTATAGGGAATTTCATAATAATTTACATATTTAATGTAAATCGTACAAAGACACTAAAAGTAATAATGAGAGATCCTGAAGGATATTGGCACTCACGATCGTCTGATAATTGTAAGCCAATGACAAGAGTATCTTGTTGTCCATTGTTGCTGACAACAAACGATTGATTTGTAATTTCGTTTGCAGAATTTTGAATTTGAGCGAAAAAAAAGATCAAGATATTATCTTCTAAGTTTTAGGAGTTTCAAGATTCCTAGAAACTGTAGTTGATGTCGTTTGTTATAGTACAAATGAAATGAACAAAGTTAGTCTGAAAATCAATGTCCCGAGGATCCTTTGTCTTCGTTTTGTAGTCTTTTGTTTTGCATGTGTCATCATTGGTTACCGGAAGCAAGGACTAATCACTTTGACATGAGCTATGAAATATACTTAAGATTTTAAAGGTGAACTCCAAAGGTTTTCATATTTCCCTATTTATATTCTTTGCCAGGCTAGTTAATGATGGAAATATCAGCTCAAATACTCTGTTTGGTTTTATTTGAAGTATTTCATCTCCTGGTAGCTTTTGAAAAGTGATTTAAAGTTGGCATCTCAAGCTCAGCCGATCTCAGAAATGGAATCCGCATTGCTTATCTGCCCTTGTTTAACATTCAATTGTGACGTCACATCAGGCCATCTTGTCAAGCGCCAATACTTGTAACGTTCAGTCTCCGAGCGGCTGATCTGACGTGACATCACAAGCAAGGGAAGATAAGCCATGACGATTTGCAAATGTGAATTCAGCTTCAACCTATATAAAATGTGAAAAGAGGAATCTAAAAACCTTTGCATTTCACCTTTAAAATTAGGAACGAATGCTAATTTTGTTCTGCGTTACTTTGATATATCTCTTTTAAGATACCATAGATCTTGATTATCTCCCTTGGATTGAAACATTCAATAGTCCACATTTCTCAACTTGTGACGTTGTTTTACAAGACTGACGTCCCTTCGTGTAGCAAACGAAATGATGGGGCAGTTTACTTGCAATGACATAGACTAAAGTAAATCAATTTAAAATTTGAAGAAATCGATTTTAATTCGAAATCATTTGAACTCCTTGATACAGAAGATGAAAGTATGGATATTCTCTATAGTCAATATATTATATAGAATATGCCCCACCGTTTTATCTGCATACTCTTGCAATGCAAAGTGACAACTTGTGAATACCGTATTAATTTGAAGCGTAACGTGGATTTTCTAATTGGGCCAAAAAGTGATGTTGCACAACTGGACCACAGGGGGAACCTGGGTTCCAAATTTGAGAAAGATCTTTCTGAGAAATGACAATGAAGTTTCATGGGGAAATCCAAAATGGCCGCACAGTGGCCATATTGGTTTTTTTAATCGTACCTAAAAAAGTATCTTGCACAACTAGACCCCAAGGGGAACGTATGTTCCAAATTTGAGAAAGATCTATACAGTACTCTCTGAGAAATCACGATAACAATATTTCATGGGGCAATACAAGTTGCCCACCTGGTGGCCATGCTGAGAAATCTCCCAGCATGGTTGCAACATAATTTCAATAATTGAAACATGCTGCAAGCATGCTACAGTCAAGCTGAGCTTAGTGGGGTATTCTCCAGCATGGCTGCAGCATGTACTGTGACCATGCTGGCACCATGCTGGTAATTCATGCTGGGAACATACTGTAACCATGCTGGAAATGCGCTGCAAATCTGTAAGGGGTACTTTCTGAGAAATGTCGAATTTGCACGCGAAAAGTACTGCGTCAAGGTGATTGTAATAAATGAATACCACGATAGAACTATACCTACTATAATTATTTAATTTGGTAATTCAAAGTTTGTCATGTACTCAGATGATGAATATAATAGAAAACTGCATGTAAAGTTGAAGTTAATACTTGTACACGATTTTGCCGAAACTATTCCGCATGCCGCATTAGGTGCTTTAAAGTGAAGACGACCACTTGAGCATTTGCGTACTGGGGGATTGCGCACTGGGAGATATGCAATGTTTCATTCTCTACACAATTGCGTAATGGGATATTGCGCACTGGAAGATATGCAATGGTTCATTTCCTGCGCAATTGCGTACTGGGAGATTGCGTACTGGGAGATATGCAATGGTTCATATCCTGCGCAATTGCGTACTGGGGGATTGCGCACTGGAAGATATGCAATGGTTCATTCTCTGCGCTATTGCGTAATGGGGGATTGCCTAATTGGAGACATGCAATGGTTCTTTCTCCGCACAATTGCGTAATGGGGTATTGCTTACTGGGAGATATGCAATGGTTCACTCTCTGCGCAAGTCCGTAATGGGGGACTGGTTCATGCAATGGTTCATTCCCTACGTAATTGCGTACTGGGAGTTTCATGTTTTAGTTAATTGTTTTCTTGAGGAGCTTTCCGTAAACGCCTGTCGTTGTCGTTTTATATGATGAAAATGAGAAGACTGCATAATATAACACCACACGGTGATACTTTTTAATCAGGAATTGAATGTTTTAATGTTTGCACAAGATGATAACGCTTAGTATTTTATATATAATGATTTTTAATTCAGTAATTCAATTCTTTAATGTCTCAGCTTTCACGAAACCCCTATTTTGTGACATACCCTGATTATTATTAAAATATGTGATTTTGAAGCATAATTCCAAGCGGTGTTTTTACGTTAGTTGCCATGTGGTAAGAACAACTATGTCACTAAATCCTGCTGCTGCGTATGGTGTCAATTCCAACTGTTGATCTAAGCATGAAAATTAATTATTGAAATGACTTGTCACATATAAGCTTCTGATGTGTCTAGTGTCCGAAGATTAAATTTATGGCATTAGTAACACTTCACAATGCTTCAGAACTCAGTGCATCACGTTTATGGTCCTTGACAGACATTGTCATCAGCAGAATTCAGGCTGTGGAGTCAACCATGTTTACAAAGATACACAAATAATAGACATTAATTTTCAGGAACTATAGCATGAACAGGCTCGGAAGTATAGTAGTAGAGAAAGGGCTTTTGTATATCAATTGACGTCACTTCTGTTTACAGTCACGTGATGGAAAGAGACATTTGGCATTGCTGCATGCGCACAATACCGGATAGCATGGTGCGCATGGTCAAAAGTCTCGGAACCGGAATTGACGTCAGTTGATATGCAACCTACTGACTGACCACCCTATGCGTTAGTGACTTACGATGCCTAGTACTGACAGACCACACTGTGACGGAGTGTTTAACAGTGCCACCTACTGATAGATCAGCCTATACATGGGTGACTAACGGTGCCAATACTGACAGACCACTCCATCAGTAGTTGATATCGTGAGTCGTTGACACGAAGGGTAATCAGTCAATATGTGGCAACGTGAGTAGCTCAGGCATAGCGTTGTCAGTCAATAGGTGACCCAATGAGACACTCAGGTATAGGCTGGTCTCTCAGTAGGCGGCACTGAGTTACTCTGTCATAGGATGTCAGTAAGTACTTGGCATCGTAAGTCATTAACGTATATGGTGGTCAGTCAATATGTGGCACCTTGAGTCACACAGGCGTAGGGTGCCCTGTCAGTTGGTAATATTGTCATTCGGGCATATGGTGGTCAGTCAATAGGTGGTACAGTGTGTCGCTCTGTTATAGGGTGGGTCTGTCAATACTTGGCAACGTGAGTCCCTTGTCGACTCACGTTGCCAACTACTGACTAACCACCCTATGCCCGAGTCCGTTAAGGTGCCACCTGCTTGTTGGCTGCTTGTTGATAAAGTATGTAACAAATAAATACCAAGAGACTCTTTTATTACAAATTACATTTTATATACCAGCAGTTGTTCTGTATCATTTTCTTGAAAAAAAATCACACTGGTTATATTACCTTTCATTACTACCTGTTCAACATGCGAAATAACTAGAAAGGTTTGCAAATGCGCTCAGACACTGTATGGTTTATTTCTGGTATCATTCATGCTATGAGTGTAACTCCCAAGATATATTTACGAAGCATCCAGTTATAACCGAGAATGAAACGCAATTGAAAGTGATATATATGCGACTAATGATAGTATTCCTACTGAACGAAATAAGTCACAAACACTTTTGTCCGACACCATAAGGTACTGGGGAAGAAAAACATATCTGAGTTTCCACATTCATCCACTGATCATTGTAACAGATCGGAAATTTCCCTTCTGAGACTGCATTGCACGGCGGTAATAACCCATCTCTTCCCATTATATCCAAACATAGGTCATACACATCTTTGTCACATGATACAGTGGATCTCAGTTGTACTTCTGTCTTGCACACGTCTATATCCTCCTCACTAACGAGACGGTACATAATGGATGGTCTGCCAAACGGGACATCTTGGTTTCTGGAGGGTCGGATGGTGTGCTCATTCCACAAATCTATCACTGTGTCTAGCTCGTCCTGTAAATTAGCCAACATGTTTAAATAGCAAGCGTCAGATCATACATCCAATGTTAAGCCGTCGTCCATAAAAGAGATTCCGCGGCAATAATCTAAACATCTTTTTCCTATGACAGTTATCAATTTCGTACGGAGCCGTAAAAGGGACATGGACTTATTAAGTCGTTATACCGACTTATTAAGTCGTTATAACGACTTAATAAGTCGTTATAACGACTTAATTGAGCATTAAGTCGTTCTAACGACTTATTAAGTCGTTATAACGACTTAATTGACCAATGAAATTGGAGTATTAAGTCGTTAGAACGACTTATTAAATCGTTATAACGACTTAATCCACCAATGAAATTCCGTCTTACTTCTGCCGCTTTTATTTTGTTAGCTGACAACTCCCGGTGAAACAGCGTTTAGATAGGCACTATCAAGGGCAGATTTTTGGAGGGTGGGGGTCAGGGGTTCCCCCCCCCCCCATTAAACCTGTAAACAAAAATGAGAGAGATCAGCGAACCCTGGAATTTCGCGTAGAATTAATATCTTAAAATTATATGTAAAATAAACGAATGTGGATTATGTAATCAGAGTATCTATTGATATATTAAACAGATATTTATGTGGTTTGTGAGCGTACTATATTTCGATGTTGAATATGCAAACATTATGGCTACGAGCGCTCCACGTGTGACGTGTTAGTCCTGATTTGTATGTGTTTTACCAGAATGTCAAATGGGGGCATACGGTCTGATACTTTTCAATATCGATGCCTGCTTATGCGAAACAAAAGTGAAAGTTAATCTACATACATTATGTTCGATTTATTTTGTTTTGCTGCATTTTGACGGTATATTTTCTGTTTGTTTTGGATGAACATTAAACCGTTGCTCGATCCGGAGCTCAGTTCCCACTCTCATGTTTTTGGTTGCATGGGTCTCTCCATTTTTCATAACTAGATGTAAAACTCCATAAGTTCAGTCTTGTTCAATCTATGAACGGCTCTCCCAGAAAGTGTCGAATTTACGCATGCAAAACGCTGTGTTGTGGTGCATTATGATAGTAGGATTACGGCACTTGTATCACATGTGTTATTCTCTGCGAAAAATCATCAAAACTATAATCCAGTGTTTAGCGCGTCAACCCATCCCACCCCGTTTCCCGGCTCCGCCGTGCCTGAATAGGTGTTAGTAAAATCCGTCTGCATTTCACACTTTTTCGCTTGGCTGTTTAGGAGTGGACTACGGCTACAATTATCTGCATGTCTGACCCATTTTTAATTCTTTGAAGTGGGCCGCCATACTGCCCGAGCCAACGCTACAAGCTCCTCAATTATCTGTCATGGAGGGTGGCGAGCAAAACAATGTTGGCGATATTATCGGACCAACACAGAGACGCCATGTGAATTGGCAGGTTTGGGCATAGAGTCATATGGTTGCCTTTTAGTCGGCAGACGTCGTCAACTTTTCCCACCTCTATAGCCTACATATCTCTCCAATTTATCCAAAGTTTATTACTTCAATGGCATTATTAGACTTCATACTGCATATCTAAACGCTGTTTTGAGGGCAGTTGTCAGTTAACAAAATAAAAGCGGCAGAAGTAAGACGGAATTTCATTGGTCAATTAAGTCGTTATAACGACTTAATAAGTCATCCTAACGACTTAATACTCCAATTTCATTGGTCAATTAAGTCGTTATAACGACTTAATACTCCAATTTCATTGGTCAATTAAGTCGTTAGGGATCGTTTCCATTAATCGTTTTTTCTTCAGTCGCGATTTTTCTTCAATTTTCTCGATTGAAAAACGATCAGTCGCGAATCAGTCGCGAGGATATCGAGAAAAAAATGAGAAAAAACGATTGAACCTTTTCTGGAAAAAAACATTCTCTCGCGATATCGTTTTTGAATCGTTTACCCATGCGCGATCCGTTCTTGATCGCGAATCTTCAATCGCGAGAGAATCGGGGTTTTTTCAAGGCGCGAGAGAATCGTGAGGCGGAGTGATATTTGACACATAGGCCGTGTTGCGATCGTACGCCGCTCTATCCGCGAAATGGGAACTACATGTAATGTTGATTGCGGATTTGTCGATGGAAAAACCTATATACTATACTATACTGTATAAATGCTCAAGATAACCGAATAATATATATGATTCACGATCTATAGTCTCCTACAAGCCGAAGTAGGGCGTACGCTGGAAATATCTATACATATACCTGTACCATGCTTCCTGTGACGTTCGCGCTCAGATTTACGCTGGCGAAGCGTAAATGACAAAATTACATGTTTATTCAATAATCGTGTGAGTCGACAATGTATTAATGTTCAGTCATTCCCTTCATACTTTCGATAATTTCCTCATATATTCATGCAACTTGGTATAAACAATACAGGATGATAGTCACAATATCTTGTTTTGTAAATACCGGGTACAGGTCATAAGTGGATTTGAGTTCGTCGTTGATTGCATTATCAGAATGATTACGGCACAGGCTTCATAGAGGTGTGAATGGGCGCATGGCGATAACCCAGAACAGCTTAGCCCTCCAACCGAGAATTTCTAGGTTAATTAAGGCGAAAAATAGTGTAATTAAATATGTATATTTTGTTATAGTAAAACATACATTAGGAAAGGGTATCCATTCATGTTTTGGTACAGTTTTTAAACTATTGAGATGTGAATAAGTTCAAAAAATCACCATCAAGTTAATTTTATTTATTATAAGAATATTCGCGGCAGTGATTTCATATTTATATCAAATACATATCACAATGGTGATTGAATCGCATATAACGGTTGGATTCGCATATGAACAATACTTTTTATTTTAATTTTATATTTTGATAAATGAACTATGAATGATTCCAAAGGGAAGCTCAAGCCAAAAACCAACTGAATAGTATATAATTTCATCTCTTACTGGATTAACCAGTTGTGAATTTTTTTACAAATAGCCCGCGCTATATATTAATAATTAAGTGCTTTCGAAGACTCAAAACCCCGTATGACAATGTTATATTCAATACAGCGCCATCTATCTACACAAGGAAAATGGTGATCGTAGGACAAAAAACCACGCGTACAGCGAAAATCTGACGAATCAACTCAAAAATTCAGCCCGCACAGATGCCAAAAACGTTCACGAAAAATACTACACAAGAAATCTGGAATAATACCAGCTTTAAAACACAGAAATACCCAAAATAATAGACGAAATTGCAAGTGCAAATGACCCAATCTGACCATATCCGGTTCTGTGTCCCGTACAAAATATATGTAAATATGAAGTTATAATTATATGCATAACCATTATTCCTATGTATATATATAGATATTTTTTTTCAATTTCTTTCAATATCCCCATCGTATCTATATAACCGCCAACTGTACAGAAACACGCTATAGTTTTACACTAGGCAAAGAATGGAAAAGGAAGAAGAAAAAATGATCGAACTTTATACAGTTTGACTGAAGTGTTAGAAACTCGAACGTGTATGCAGGTCAGTCAAGCTGAACCAATGGCGTACTACTTTCGGCTATAATCCTCAATCGTTTTTTTTCAATCGTTTATATTTTCTCGATTAAAAAGCGATTGAATCGCGATATCGCTTTTTATTCGCGAGAATTTTCTCGATTGAAAAACGATTGCCAACAGAAAAAAAAACCATTCGAACAGCGATCGCGAATGAATCGTTTATTTTGAAGAAAAAAAACCATTCCCTCGCGCCTTGGAAAATCGCGACTTCGAGAAAATTTGACGAAATAAACGATTCATTCGCGAACGACAATTGGAAACGGTGCCTTATATAACGACTTAATAAGTCGTTATAACGACTTAATAGAGGCTAAATAAAAAAAAATCCATGTCCCTTTTACGGCTCCGTAATTTCGAATGTGTGAAATGAAGATAATTTAAACACACGATGGTTTCTTACAAAAGAGAAGCGGTCAACAGTTTCCAATGTTGTCAGCAAGACATAATGATGTTTTTCACTAATAATCCTGACCAGTTCTTTACTCATATGAATTTCCAGGTCGTTTTCTAGAGTAATGATCTGTCATGCTTCGATTGCGCCTGTTCATTTGAACACCATGGCGATGTAATATACATGATATTCAAAAGGCTCCTGCCCCGATTAAGCGAAATCAAAAACCAATTACGAAACGGAGCACCAGCGTTGAAAAGAAACCCAAATG
This sequence comes from Hanleya hanleyi, assembly GCA_036873755.1. Lineage (NCBI taxonomy): Eukaryota > Metazoa > Mollusca > Polyplacophora > Lepidopleurida > Hanleyidae > Hanleya > Hanleya hanleyi. The sequence goes on along the minus strand of JAVTVY010039336.1, from coordinate 74,246 downwards.
GGTTAAGGTCACGTTCAGGAGCAGAAAGTACTCACAACTCTTGAGCAAGATGCCTTTTTTGCATGTAATTACTTCAAACGGTTACCGATATATTGGAGTTGAATTTTAAACCTGATTTTCATGGAATTTCCGAAAAGGAGATTTCGTGATGTAACCTAGTGAACAATATTGATGCAGGAATATTCACAGATCTAGATTGAAGTCTAATTTCTTTGAAAGTTAAAATATGGTAGTCTGCAAACTATATGGCTCTGTTTCGGGAAAAATACTAATCATCTTCAAAAATGTGGTTACCGTAGCATCCAATCACTAAGGCATTTATTTTATCAGTTGCTATGATAACTATTGGTAATACCAGCGAGAGCAGTGAATTTTGATAACCTTTAAACACAATGTTAACAGAATAATAGAACGGAAAAGTACCAGAACCCTGTAACTTAAAGAAGAAAGTGGTCCATTATTTGTTTTCTAATGAACTAATGTGACATCATCAAAACTCATTTGCATACCAAATTTGAGGAAGCCTCGCGTTTTCTACTTTTCGATTTTCAGCGTAGAAATAAAGTCAAAAAAGCAAAAGTACGAAGCGAAAATACGAAGGTACTAAGCGAACACAAGAAAAAACAAGGTTTGTGAAATCTCGAGTTTGCCTTACTACATGGAGATTCGTGTTTTCGCTTCGTACTTTACCTTTCAAGATTTTTTGCGGCATACAATTCTGAGTCAAAAAGTCAATTGTAAGTCTGAGAAAATACGAGTGGACGCATCCGGTTTCCTTAGTTATATAGTAAAATTGACGCATTTCCCTAACTAATGCGTTTTCCAGGATATCTATTGCACAGGCTTGGAAACTGAACTTTGAATAAATGAATTATGAATACACGGAAAGCTCGCACATGGTGTTACTTGCAGTAAGGGTTTACACATGGCTCTCTAACAGAAGCAAGTCATTAAAAGTGAGTGGATCATCTCTATACCTGAATTATAGACATGAAGCAAAACCGAATCAGGTTCTCATCCAAGAATCCACCATTGAAATCTCCTCTTTCCTCCATTCCACTGAATAATTCGATCCAGAAATGAGTGTTCTCTTTTTGCAGAAACCCCCACCATTGTTCAATTCTCTGATTGGACGTACTGACACCATCCATGTAAGGGCTGCGAGACATATCTAAGGAAGACTTGCATGTCGCGAACAAGGCAATGTTCCGTCCCAAAATCCCTCGGACGATCTTAGGACAGCCATTCTCCCTCTGTATAGCCTCCAAGAAGTAACTGCCGATTATCTTCGGGTTACTGTTAGTCCAGTAAACGTTTAACCATACAATGTAGCGCGAAAATCCACAAATACAGCCGTTGATGCACAAACCGAAACGCTTCAGCTTATCATAGCCGTCAAGGTGCCATATAAAATTGGGACCTTTTGAAAAGTAGGATCTCCTGTGAAGATGTCCCGACTGTCGCAGTTGTACTCCTTCAGGATCAAGCAGCTGAAGAATCAGTCTAACATGTCCCATGCGCACGCGAATACCATGCAGCATACACCTGACATACATGAGTCGATACCCATGCAAACTTCTCGAAGAACGCAACTGATTTTGAATAAACTCAACCACAATGGCGAGTTCGTCGTACTGTCGACGTCTAAGGTTGAGGCGTTCCAGTACTCTTTTTAATTGTCTCTCACTCAAGATAATTTTGTGTTTCACGGCCAAAATCATCACAATTTCCTTATACATGTACTTCATTCCCAAATCAAAATACAAGCGAATAAGGCAATCACGATCCATTTGCGTCAGTCATAAGTGAAAGAATGATAAAGAATATATGCGTACTCTCTCATTGGTCAATTGTCTCAGGGTAAATTATTTCCCCCCGAGTTAATTGGCCAATGGCGAATTTCCCCCTAGATAGTTTATCTCGGGGGATATTATCTCGGGGGAAATTAAAAAAATATTAACTATGTCCCCTCCACGGCTCCGTAGACATACAATTTTGAATTTTCGTTTTTCGTTTTACTTGGCTCAAAAATAAAAATCAGATATTGAAAATTGCCTCGACTTGTCCGTTTTTCGTTTTTTTGATTTTAACTTTGACGCGTCAATTGCGCACGTGCGAGGCTTTCGGTCCGCGGAGCATTATGAAAAGCGCAAATCGCATTGCTTAGGCAGGTGTGGAGCATAATATTGAAAATCAGTAGGGGGAAATATATGGGAGTTTCACTACACTATAGATCCCTGGAGCCAGGCATTCGACCCGAATTATAATGCGCTAACTGTGTATGTGCAGAAGCGAGTAGGCATTCGGTGTGAAGTATTATATGGAGAACAACGGGGTTGATACACTTGGTAGTTTCATTACAGTAGGGTAATATAATAAATACGTGCGTACCCTAATCATGACCCCCAAAGAAACTTCCCGCGTCGATACATTGAAGCGTTTTACCCCGGCACTTAAAGGATTGAAGCGTTTTTAACGGGCATCTGAACGCTCCAACCATCCAGGTCGCAAAAACATAGAATGAAGATTGGATCTGAAGCGTTGAAGCATTCAGACCTCTACCATCAAACGTGGCGATTGTATGCTTGTTTCAAATGATGGCTTACGGGCCGCTTTCATATACAGATTTCGTGGCCCATCACCGCAATGCTTAATTTTATTGATATTAAAACTTTGTTGGTATCTTTATGAATACTATTTTTCAAATCAATAACAACTATCGGTTGTCTGCATGAATGCTGCTCGATTTTGTAGCGCTTTAAACATGTATTTTTGGAAATGAGAAAATCTAAGACTGCGTCTTGATTGGCTCAGGCCTCAATGCCAATAACCAATGAGAACAGCGGAATGCCACCTATTCATACCTATCTTGTACATCATGTATCATGTCCAGGTAAATTATGAATCCTCGTACTGGGCTTACTTTGAACTCAACTCTGACCAATTTTTTGTGTTTTCGAGTTATTTTTGACTTCTTGCCTCAATCTCGAACATTTCATCCCTGGAGGTTATTGAATTAGCATGCATGTCTGTATCTCAAGCTCGCGGTTTTTGCTTTGACTCTCAATGACGATTTCAGCCTGATATCAAAGTTATGCCAGCAATGTCATATCTCAATCCCTGCAGCTAGTGGATTGGCGTAATGAGCTAGCTCAGCCTGTTCAATAATTGGTTTGATTTAGAGGATATGTCTTGATCATTGTTTTATCCAGACCGATCTACCGTGGGTAACTAACCAAGGTAATTAATGTATAGATACCTTAACAAAAATCGATCAATACATTGGCTCTGGAGGATCGTCCATTGGGCCACAGGCCTCTCACGCTCCACACCTCTTATACGACACGATTTGCATTTTCTATTTTACTCGTCATACCAAAAGTTACATCATAATCTGTACATGTGCAATCTTAATATTGATAGGTCAAAGTTAAAATTAAAAAACGAAAAACAGACAAGTGGAAGCAATTTTCAATATTTTATTTTCATTTTTGCGCGAAACAAAACGAAAATTGAAAATTGACTGTCAATCAATTTTCCTTTTTTTTTGTTTTTGTAATCCCAGAATCAAAAATTGAAAATTGACGGTCAAATTTCAATTTTGATTTTGAGATTACAGAAACAAAAGACGAAAATTGAAAATTGACGGTCAAATTTCGATTTTTGATTTTGAGAAACCAAAAACGAAAATTAAACTGTGCAAGGTTACACAGACCACTGCGCTATACACAGTGCTCATAAAATTATAAGAGGAAGGGTAAGCAAAATACGCCTGTACTTGATCGTTGGTTTCAAGATTTTTTATGTTATATATATCAAACGAAAGCCAATATTACAGAAAAAACTGATAGGTGATGAGGTACATGTAGTTGGAAATACGGAATGCTGACGTACTCATTACGTAATATCCGTCTTATTAGTTTTACTGTCCGGTAATGTGATGACGCATAACTCACTCAATTACCGCAAATTAGAAAGTAGATACTCTTTGATTCCTTTTTTGATTAAAGTTAAACAGATGTTAATTGCTGAAGATTTGAAACTTACTCAAAATCAAAGTATGATATCCATAATTTTGTTCTTGAGACTTGAGAGTTTTTGAGACTCCCTCAGTCGGAGGTGGGAGGGGCCTAATCACGACTAACTTGCAAATATTTTGTTGTACGGCTAAATAATGTTTCTTTAATATATATTAATTTAACCCTACCTAACCTTAGAAGGGGGGGGGCATTATGCCCTTCCCCCCCCCCCCCGTACCAAACTTTCTGCACTATTTTCGGAACAACACAAAATAGTGAGCTGAAATTCAGTGACTTTATAGTTTATCATAATGGGGTCATTTTGAGCCTATTTGCATGACTTCCCTTGTAGAGAATCATGGGCAAATTCAAGATAGCGGTCACCTGAGGTACCAGAAAAGTGATGGTTTTGTCTTATTTCTTCAAAATTTCTGCTTTTCCACGATGAAAAATGGCCAAAAACTATTTTATTTCACATCACAAAAATATTTACTAATTATCATACATTTTTGGCGGAGAAATTGCATAAATGAAAAAAATCGGAAAATCTGACCAAAAAATCGACCAAAAACTGCCGTTTTTGGAAATGACGTCACTGTGACGTCATCATAGCGGCCATATTGGATTTTTTCACATTTTCTGGTAGAACTTAACCCAAAGATATAGTGTGATAAATTTCAGCCCCCTAGCTCAAGGTGTAAGAAAAATGATTAGAGGGGCCATTTCGCCCCCCCCCCCTCTCAGGCCTCAGGCCACCACAGGTCTCAAAAAGCTCAGGCCAGATAGGGTTAATATATATTTTCCTTGCTGCAGTGTGATTCTAAGGGTGCACTCCGGAGATTCTTTTATTCGGCATGGAATAGACTATGGCTCCGTTTTTCGGCCACCAGTTGTCGCAAAACCTTCAACCCAAATCACTTATATGTATATATTTTCTGAAAGAGCATGATGAAACTATTATTTTAAGATATAACACTGCTATGTTATAGAAAAATTAAACTCGAACATTCTCCTCCATGCTTGCTTCATTTTTCCTAGAAAACCCCTTAAAAATGTCGAAAAATGGTCAAATTCGGCTCAATTTCCAGAAAAATCTGTAAGAGCGATTTCAATTAAACTTCTTACTCACGTTCCCTGGTCCGGTCTCAACTTAAAAAGGCAAAAAAAAGGGGATGTTAACCTAACCGTTTTTTGTCAGATTTTCTTTCCGTAAATGAGTCTCGATTTTTAGGCACACCCAAGGGGCATAACTGAGGCAGGACAAACTTTACTCCATGATCCCGATCAGCGTGTAGACGAAGCCAGCACTCGATTTGTACGTACTCGTTGGCAGCGTTGATAATGCTGAACAGGATGGCATTATAGATATAAGCTATTAAGAAGACAAGAAGAATTATGATGTAGCAGAACAAGGGCAGTCTATCGTATTATGAAATTAGAGAGGGGCCATTATTACGAAACTGCGGAGGGCCACCTTAAGGGGCAGGATGTTTTTTACGAAATTAATTATTCACATGTATCGTAATCTCAGAGTGTTTGTGAGTATGGCGGTATACAACACTTGCCAGTTATACATATTATTTTGGGAAATCCGACTGATAACTTTCCCCCTACCCCATCTTTGTTTTGATCAATTTTGCCAATTCTAGCAGGATTTTCGAGAACAAAACTCAAAATTAACCTATTTCTTCTTAATAATGGTCATCCATTCGGCAATATGAAGGCCGTGGCTACTTTTCCGCTTTCCAATGATAGCAGAAACGCGGGAAAATGCAAATAAGCGATGTAACCAAGTCAAATTATTGGTAATTTTGCACTCAATTTTCTCTTAGAAACATGGGAAATACTTCAGAAACTTGAGAAATAATTTGTAAAACCATAATAATATACATCCATTCCATCCTTTATGGACTGTGAATGGGTTCTCTTGTAAAGAAAATTTACACTGGCAAATTTATATCATTCTGATAGGACCTCGTTCTGCCATAATATCCACCGAAATCTCAGTCCAGGGGGAGATAACTCCTGTATGGAATAAAGTATGCAGTAACCTCAATTGTATACTAATGGACACACTGTGGATTATTTTAATCGAACTCCTGGTCTTCTTTCCACCTGCTTCCGAAAATAGCGCTTCAGGTATAACTAGGCAGTCAAAATTAAACAATCTGGCGTAATGATACATCTCCGCTCCGTAACGGAGTCTACATTAAGATAATGCATAGACTCCACTATTATGCCTTAAGGGTGCACTCCGGAGATTCTTTTATTCGGCATGGAATAGACTATGGCTCCGTTTTTCGGTCACCAGTTGTCGCAAAACCTTCAACCCAAATCACTTATATATATATATTTTCTGAAAGAGCATGATGAAACTATTATTTTAAGATATAACACTGCTATGTTATAGAAAAATTTAACTCGAACATTCTCCTCCATGCTTGCTTCATTTTTCCTAGAAAACCCCTTAAAAATGTCGAAAAATGGTCAAATTCGGCTCAATTTCCAGAAAAATCTGTAAGAGCGATTTCAATTAAACTTCTTACTCACGTTCCCTGGTCCGGTCTCAACTTAAAAAGGCAAAAAAAAGGGGGTGTCAACCTAACCGTTTTTTGTCAGATTTTCTTCCCGTAAATGAGTCCTGATTTTTAGGCACACCCAAGGGGCATAACTGAGGCAGGACAAACTTTACTCCATGATCCCGATCAGCGTGTAGACGAAGCCAGCACTCGATTTGTACGTACTCGTTTGCAGCGTTGATAATGCTGAATAGGATGGCATTATAGATATAAGCTATTAAGAAGACAAGAAGAATTATGATGTAGCAGAACAAGGGCAGTCTATCGTATTATGAAATTAGAGAGGGGCCATTACTACGAAACTGCGGAGGGCCACCTAAGGAAAAAGGCAGAATTGAGCAGAATTCGCAACAACAAACTCGCAACAAACAGGCTCGCAACAAACTTGTATCCTTTATCAACTGAAGATCAAAGGCCAGAAGCTGCAAGGTGGAACTCAGACATCTGTGCGAAAGCTAATGGATACCACAAAACTACGCAAAGACGATGTATATTCACGTCTAGAAAAGGAACGTCGTCTTTTAGACAAATCCGTTTAATGTCGACGTCGATGCAGTTGCATTTCAGCTAGTTTATCATGCACGCCATGCAGTATGCGGCTGCCAACAAAATCTAGATTCATAGCTCGTTCTACAAGCTGCACCACCGAACTTCTTTAGATCCTGTGTTAAATGTGACGATTTTAATCAGCGTCTACAACATTGTTGCAAAAACTTATAAAAATGGGTATTCCACCAAGCCTCTCCATTCAAAGTTTATCAAATTTGGCGATACATATCGCATGCTGATAGCAAAATACTAGCGTAGTCTGCAATATCTATGGCGTTATACGTTTGGTAACTTGTGTCTAATTCGCTTAACTCGGGAATAGCATCTTCACCACGTCAAGGTTTCTATTTGTAAGCCAAAGGCGAACCCTTGACCAACTTGCATAGCAAACCGCGTTCCACCCACGCTCCAGCTACGTGACCTAGAAAAACTGCGCTGATGGTAAAATACGTTTGGGTTTTACTTTCGCTGCTAAACTATTCGTTGATACCGAATGTAAAATATTTAATCCAAGCACGCATAACAATAAAATATTGATGGATAGACCAGTTTATTGCTGGATCATTGATCCAATAATGATGAATCAGTGATCCAGCAATGACAGAACACTGCATGCTGACCCACAGGGTCAACGAGTGTCCCAGATTTGTCTCACCACTGGATCAAAAGATCAGTGAAGTTTGACGATAGAATCAAGAATTCTGTGGGCCTTTATGTGAATGCACACATCCATTTCTCATGGAGGTGTCCATTGTCTAATGCTCTTGAGAAGTTAATAAGAATATAAATTATCAGTGATTATCATTTCAGTTGAAAAGAGGTTCAACACTTCAGAAAGTATCTTCCTAAGATACTGCTTTCAAGGGTATTTTGAATGTTTATATTTTATTTAGATAGAAAGTCAAAATTCCTCCAGTGATGCTAATTAATCATTACATGGATCAATGAACCATGGTTATTAAGCGAAGAAAGAAAGTGGTCTCGCTTTATCATTATAATGTATTCCCCCAGTCTATTGGTGTTGTGTTTCATGAGAAGGAAAGGGGAGTGGATGTCATTTTTGTTTAAATCCCGCTATGGAGGGAGATGTACACAGAATTTCTTGATGCCGGTACCATACATTTACCGGCATCCAGATATCGTCATGATTGTTTGTAATTATTAGGCTATGAGAATAAACAATATTAATACAATATTGACTGTCATGGTTGCAGCATTGCAGGAGACATCCTAATATGTTAAGTTAATATGTATCTTATGGGAAAAAATAATACTGGCTAATGGCTATATTATCACATAGAATTATAACCTACCTACATGTACATGAAACGAAATAACTTTACTGTTAAAACTGAATTGTACATGTACATGTGGTTTATTGTTGTAAGTATTATTATTCTTGTTTGTATTTCTTCTGGATATGATTGCCAATTCAGTCGAATATCAATGCATTATGACATAAGATTAAATTTCCCTTGGTTCATGAACATGTAAATTGACAGTGAGTTAATTATATTTTCGGACATACATGTAGTTTCATGAAAATTCAATATTTTGTTATGTCCTTATTGAACAATTTATTTAGGTATTGAACAAAATTTCCAGTTTGCTTCATGGAGTCGCCGACTGTTCATGGTAGAAACGTAGATGTTGACTAGAACCACAGATAAATCAAATGTATTTCTCTATTTCCTCTAATCAGTCAATTATTATTTGATAAGAAACACATTCAGTACAATTACACAGTGATGCAAGGGACAAAACTCTGCATGTCAAAGTACAGGAAATCAGCCTTAGTTTACAAACTAAAATCATCGCTTATAATATAACTCATTGCGATCAAGATTTAATATGACATTCCGAAATGTTAATTTAACCATAAATGTTCTCAGAATATAAAAATAAATTGTATTCGCTTAATTGATCAGAAATGAATGCCACAAATAACAAATGTCATTCTTACGTTAATACAACAACAACACTACACCAAAGCGTTAAGAGATCAGTAAGTTATTATTTACGGTACTCACAATAATCGATTACTTAGTTTTACAGAAACAATTGTTGTGTCGTAAACAATATTGAACCATTTAGATCGATATTCACCTGAAGAGTGGATCTCTGTAGGGTTCAAATTCAATGAAAATGCCAAACTGACAAGAACATGACATCTGCGCCTCACTTGTTTGTAGTGCGCGCCAAGTCAAAACAGGGGAATTAACTTTGAGCGGCATGTATCATACAGTTCAGTTTATTTGCCTCATTGAGTCACTGGCATGGTTGAACTGATACAAACAACCGGCCAGTTGCTGGCTCATCGTGACAAACTGCAAAGTTATATGTTAACAATTTTGGCTAATTGAGTCAAAGAAAGTTCCATTCGGAGAGCAGTGTATCACTGAGCCAAACTGAATGGTTTGTTTGACTCAGTGAGTCAAGTATGAGAATGTGATTGACTCACAGAGTCAAACAAGCAATTGAATTTGGCTAAGTGATCCAGTGAATATAAATGCTCAGCTTCTCGGGATCTTGGTTCATTTTCCCATTGTTTATAGTTCACCACAATGTATAACTGTTGGCACACTCATGGATAATGATACATGAGCCAAAAGAACAGACTTTCGGTTAAGGTGTTGCTCAATATCAGATCACCTGTGGATCAAGTTCAGTTTTGTGGTTCGTTGCCGATTCAAAAATGGATCGCGCGATCCACTAATGTTTTCCAATTTTTCCTGTGTATCCATTGTCTAATGCTCTTAAAAAGTTAATGAGAATATAGATTATCAGTGATTATCATTTCACTTAAAAAGAGATTCAACACTTCAGAAAATATTTTCCTGACATTCTGCTTTCAAAGGTATTTTAAACGTTTATGTTTCATTTAGATAGAAAGTCAAAATTCCTCCACAACTCCCGTGTACATAACATACCGAACAGAAAACTTCATTTTCAAACTTGCCACCGCATTCGGATAGCAGTCTATCAAGAGTATTACAGACGCTGAAATATAGGAGGAAATAAATGATTGTCGCCAAAGTTTTTGTGTTCGTTTAATTCAACCCCAGTAAATCAAACTGTATGGTAATCCAAAAAAGGAAAACAAAAATAAATACATTATTTTATTTCGACTCCACAGAAATACCTCTTACAGAAAACTATACATACTTAGGGTGTACCCTCAATGCAAATGGAAACTTTTCACAGGCCAAAACCGATCTGGCGATTCCCACTTATAACAGATATCCACACAAACATACTTTACTATACGATACATCTTGAAAATAGTTTGGATCGAACTATTCTTCAAGATGCAATCACGTGCAGTAAATCACTAAAAACTGATGGAATTGGATGGCATAGCTATGTCTCTTTAATAAAAGAAAAACACAATATCAACAATGACGAACACCTAACTCACCATTCCAAATCCAAACACGTATCAAAAAAAGTAAAAGATAAACTAAAAGGTAAATATATCGAATACTATATTAACAAACTAGAAGAATCAGAGAAGCTTCTTCATTATAAATATATTAAACAATCCTATTCGATTGCTGGCTATCTACAATATATAAAAAACCAGAATTTTAGACAATCTTTAACAAAACTCAGAATATGCGCCCACAGACTTGAAATAGAAACGGGGAGGTACAGAAAAATAGATCGGAACAAAAGAGGGTGTAAACGTTGTGATGGTATATTAAATACAACTGTGGAAGATGAATACCACTTCCTTTGTCAGTGTCCTAGCGGTAAAAAACTGCGAGATATATTATACAAGTTAATCGACAACACTTGTCATTTCTTCAGACATCTAACAGATATAGAAAATTTTTATTTTTTGATCAACCCAAGTAACCATCTGTCCCCCAAAATTGCACAGTTTATTTACGAAATGTTACAACAGAGAACATCGCAGCTAGCCGGCACCCCTGCCACACAGACTTGAGCATGAATAATTAAACAATTGCACCCTCGTCGATTGGGGTGCGACTCCACACATCACTCTTCTTGGCAATGTGTCCAGATGGATGTGCGGAGTTGGGCCCGAATTTATGTTCGAGGTAGTGGTGGCCCAATATAGTGGACTTCAGGGCAACATTCATTTGTTTGTCACTTTAGCCGACCCCATATCTTGGATACAGGCTAAACCTATCCCAACTAACTATTTTGTATTGTTAGAGCTGTATGAAGTACGAAATGTGCATGTTTGCCTGGAGATTGTGATAATCTTGTTTGTACATGGCATTGTTTTTAACAACCATTGACATATGTATATATATTTTTTTATGTTTCTATATGTATTCATGTATGGAAATAAAGTCAAAAAGTAAAAAAAAAAAAAAAAAAAAAGTAATTCTGAAGAAATAGACATATAATAACCTGCAAACCAATTCCCTCAAAACCATCACAGTTTAATAATGGCGTTACCGTAAACACTAACACTTGTTCAACGAGACTGGACATTGACCATTTCTACGCTGATGGTCAAGTGTTTAGACAGAAGCAAGAGCCAGATAGGCTTAAAGCGTGTCAACAAAGACGGGTCTGAACTCAGACCATTCCTGGCATCCATTTTCACAGAAACAAATAGGACTATTTCGACAGAATTGTTTTATGCATAATACTGTTGTAAAAAATTGAGTTTTATTTAGATTTCAAAATCATAACTTCATTATCACAATTATAATACGGTTATTCTATGTCTCTGTTTTGTGAATGTATTGATACATACACGGCAACTTATAATTATGTAATAGCATGGTACAATTTCTTGCAAAAGGTAAAAACATCCGCGCAAAAACGTTTTCGTAATAACAAAAATGGCGTCCACTTGTGAAATACCCCGTACGAGGAAAACATTTCTATCGTAACGCCATCTATACACTCTGGACGTAAGGAAGACAACTCTCACTGGGAATCGCATACGATTGACCGCGGAGAGTTATCTTCCCAGATTCGAAACGTTTATGAATAGGCCCGAATATGCCCTTTAGTTGCTTCAAAGTAAATGGATATCTCCAAGTATATCCTGTGACATAAGTTCTGAGTCACAAGTCACGCCTCTTGATTATTAGGCCTCCAGATCTTTTTTACTTCATTGACATCTCCGACAATCCATACTTGGAGTAGGAGTATTGTCCTGAACCTGATGACATAGGCCGATTCTGAACAGAGACGGGTGATGATGAAAATTAACAACCCCTACACTAAAGGATGAGTCAACATCAACGCCGAAAGTTCGATGGCGTGCGTAATACTGAAGATGCATTCACAAATAACCAGGTTGTGATTTTGAACAGAGAAAGAGAGAGCATATGGTGACGGCTACCAACCACAACACAAAAAAGATAGGTCAGAAAAGATCACCATTTTGGCCGCCATCTTAAATTTTGACAGAATCGGAACACATCTAAGCTAACAAGTGTTGAACTACGAGAGGTACAGCCTTCTAGATTGCGGCATTATATTGTACAAAAACAGCTATTTCGGAAGTATGACAACCGTTTGAGCGAGATAACGTAAATTCAATAGTTTTGCCGCTATTCTCAAATGTTGTTCATCCAAAGTTGCGAATTGACACAATTCTGGTAACGGGTTCTCCTTGAAGTTATGATCACTAGACTCGGAGACCAATCACGCTCAAACTTCACATACACATTGAACACGTCGAAAATTAGTGCATAATGAAAAGAGTGTTTTTTGATTCGTTTAATGGTTCGGCGGTTATCTTAGATTTTCCTCTAATTCTTCTATACCTTACTCGTCTGGCACTACTGAAACAATCGACACACAACTTGGCACACATAACCAATCGATCAGGGTCTCTCAAAAAGTTACCGCGACGTTAAATTTCAAACAACCAACCAACCAATCATGTAACGGATTCGAGAGAGAGAGAGAGAATTAGGGTTTAACGTCGCATTCAGTGTAACGGATTCGAATAGCGAAGGTGACGAAATATATGTTATATGATATGGAGATCATGAATATGAAAGAAAATTGCTCCTACCTCACGTGGTTTGATCGCCATCTTGAATTTCGTCAGAAACGGTACACATCTTGTTTCAAACCCTACTCCGCTGGTACCAATGATGCAATCAGCACGAAATTTGCTACGCATAATCAGTGGATCGGGATCTCTGAAAAGTCAATAGGAGAAATTGCTCCGAAAAACCAAATGGCCGCCAGTGGCCAATCACAATGACCGGATTTTCAAGTAACTGATTTGAACGGGGAAAGTGACGAAATATATGTTATATGATATGGCGATCATGAATATGTGAAAATTTTGCTCAAAGGTCACGTGGTTTGGCCGCCATCTTGATCCATTGATTATGTGTACCAAGTTTCGCGTTGGTTGCTTCATTGGTTATGAAAACGGGGTAAATCCAAGATGGCCGCTGAACCTTGAGACCAATCACAACCAATTTTCAATATGCATTAGATCTCCACATGTCTAATATATGTGTGAAGTTTGACCATGATCGACAGAATGGTTGCTGAGATTTAGCAATCACGGAGAAAAATAAAAGCGCATTTCGAGCCCTATTGACCATGCGACGTAATGCACAGAGGATAGTATAATAACAGTATATTGACTCACATTTAATAGTATAAAAGCGCATTTCGACCCTTATTGACCTTGCGGCACAATGCGCAGAAGATAGTATTGTAACAGTATATTGACTCACATTTAGTAGTATAAAAGCGCATTTCGAGCCACATTGACCTTGCGGCACAATGCGCAGAAGATAGTATTGTAACAGTATATTGACTAACATTCAGTAGTATAAAAGCGCATTTCGACTCTTATTGACCTTGCGGCACAATGCGCAGAAGATAGTATTGTAACAGTATATTGACTAACATTCAGTAGTATAAAAGCTCATTCAGCGGCCATCTTGAATTTAACCCGTTTTAAAAAAAATCTTTTAAACTCTACTCCTCTGGAACCAATAAATCAGTCTCTCAAAATTCTATCTGAGAGGTTGCTCCGTAAGAGAAAATGACCACCAGCGGCCAATCAAAATGGTCGAATTGGTGAAATGGTGAAGAAGTGTATGTTATATAATATGGCGATCATGAATATGCAAAAAAATTGCTGATAGGTCGCGTGGTTTGGCCGCCATATTGAATTTGGTCAGAAACAGAACACATATTGTACAGACTACAACTCTGGTACTACGGAAGGTACAGCCTTGCAGTTGCTCGATATCAAACCAAATAGTCAACAACTCCAGTCACCCCGAACATAAAGATTCATTTAAAGCTTTCCGCTGCATTCGCATGGCGGCCTACCCGAAGTGTTACCATGGCTACATAGGTTGAATCATCAGAAAAAATAAATGTAGCCAATTATTTTCCTTTCGTTCAATTCAAAAATGGCGTCTTATCACTTCTCAAAAGAGACTGAATATCCACCGTCTCAACGTTGATGGTACTGTTAAACGAGTGTGGATGATCGACGGTAATCTACGAAAAAAATTACATAATTTTTCAATAGGTACGGTACATATTTTAATTTAAAAATCATAACTTCATTAGTACAATCAGAATAAAGTTTATTTTGTGTTGACGCATCCCCCTTAATCAATGCACAACTCAATGTTAGTATTAACTGAATTGAATTTTCAGACTGTCTGTCAGGATTGTCTATATCGTCTAGAACGTTTAATTTCGGAAGCCGACCCATAGCTACTCGCAGCTCTAGTTATCGTTTTGTTTGTTCGAATTAATATTTCCTGAAGCTTCCTAGGTGGGAGTTTTGCTTTGTTTGGTTTTGTCTTGGTCAGTCCGGCTGGCTTGACTTTGACGTGGATCGCCATTTTCCTTGTGTGGATAGATGGCGCTGTGTTGATTATAACATTGTCATACGGGGCATTTGGGTCTTCGAAGCCACTGTGTTGATACAGCGCGGGCTACTCTAAGCTGATTGCAACTGCTATTATTTTTTTATTTGTTTGTTTGATTGTTCGAATTAATCTTTTCTTGAGTTCCCTTTGTGGGAGTTTTGTTGTGCGGTTCCCTAGATGGGAGTTTATAATTATTTTTTAGTGCTATGACAAACAAACTGTTGGAGAGCCCACTTTATTGTATCAATAAATGACATCTCATTTGAAATTTTGAAAATATTCACTTAATATCGTAGAAGCAGCGACAGGACTCTTACACAGAATCGATTGTGGGACTTGGTAAGCGGGACCGACGGGCGCCGAAAGCCCTTGAATAAGCAGGGCTCATGCCGCTCTCGGCCCAGTACACACCGTGCCAGTGTTACCTTGGAGTATACGTAACAAACCGTAACTTGTGGGGTAAAATTACAACTCATCAAAGAAAAGTGGGAAGAGGTGCCGACATACTGACAGAGCCACATGACTTCACAGTATAGTCTTCTGGTTAACCTGTTCTAAAGCACATACCAAGAATCTAACGATTCGTGATATGTGTTGTATCTCAGATATGTTTCATTGTACCTGTTCATGTGACAACTTGGATGACATGACCGGCATAAACAGTATTGGATACAAATCTAGAGTGCTATGATGGACATGCTTCTATATTGGTAATTGCTGAGCTGTGTCCCTGTGACAACTCGTACACTGGGGATTGGTGAGCTGCGTCGTCGTCGGAGGTCATATTTTATTTCATATCAGATGATTATTTAATTATTTACTAATTTATAATGCAGTTTTTGCTAAGAAAATAAATAAATAAAGAAAAATAAAAAATTCTGACCGGAAATTCGTCCAAAAATGCCGTTTATGAAAATTACCTCACTGTGATGTCATCATCACGGCCATTTTGGATTTATTAGACATTTTCTAGTGGAGCTTGGCCCAAAGATATAGTGTGGTAAGTTGCAGTCCTCTAACCTTAGGGATAGTGAAAATATATAAGGGACATGTTCTGCCTCTCCCCAGGCTGCGGTATACCCCAAATCTCCAGATAGGATTACAGCAGTCAATGTATATATAGTATATAATAAAGAATAGAAGGAAAGAACATAGCGTAGAGCTTCATGCACAAAAAGCATTAAGCAAATCATTACTAACTTTCAGACAAAACATTCATGTAACGGTTCATAAGTCATAATAGCATATAACATGGTTTTATATCTATAGCTGTTGTTATTCATATATTGACGAACCTCAGATTTTGCTAGTATATACACGAAACAATTTTAAGTATCCACTAGCATCCCAAAACAAATCACCGAGAATTTACTAACGCTCTTCACCATTCTTCGTCATCAAGACCTTATTGAACTCTATACTTTAAATAACGTCATCGACAATCATCTGTATTAAGAATACTGATCGTTGAAACAGATTTGATGATACATCATATTGGTCAACTGAAAATGTTTGACGGCTTCTATGCTGTAGGAAATTAGCGTACGTACTTCATATTTGAGTGTATGCCTACTTCATGAGTGGTGTTTTATATAGTATTGCGTTATGAAATGAGGTCTTTCGATAATGAACGCGAAAAGTACTCATGGGTGACGGCTGTCTACTGAATGTCGAAACTGACTCTAGCATTCTTTTCTGTTCCAGTACATACCCGGAAAGCATATATGAAATATCGGTTATATGTCTATTGAGTCTATCTCAATTCTAGCACTATCTAGCTTGATAGTTTAACTTGATGATACCCTAGTCATATAGCGCGTAGCTATCTCAAAGCGTACACGCACACAGTGAGAGAGAATTAAATTTAACCTCGCGTTCAGTAATAGTTCAGCTATATAGCGACGAACAACATAACTCTCTATTCGAGGCTCTCATTTCAAAGGTCAACGAAACACAAAATGCATGTAAATCTGCCCGAAAATTACATATAGAAAATGCACCCATCCTCCACAATAAACCAGAGATACAAACAAGAAGATCAAGACTCACTCATCCACGAAACCAACCGCTGTCTCAAACGATCTTCTCACACTCGACCAATAGATTTTCCTCTATACCCACGACCAACCGTTATCTCAAATGATCTTCTCACACTCGACCAATAGATTTTCCTTGATACCTACGACAGATGAACCATCCACATACATGTGAGTGGTTTCGTACATGTGAATAACATTTATATACACCTGATGAACCATCGAAATGAATGATGTGTACCACAGCCTTTGGGGAGAGCGAAAAGTGACCCGCCAATATATATTTTCGCTATGACTAGGCTGCTGAAACTTAACACACTTTATATTTGGGTCAGGCTCTACCAGAAAATGTAACTAAAACCCAAGATGGCTGCCATGATGACGTCACAACAATTTTTCAGTCAGATTTATCGATTTTTTTTATTTATGTGGTCTATTCGCAAAAAAACTGGTCGATAAATTAGTAAATAAAAATCTGATATGAAGTAAAATAGTTTTACCCAAGTTTTCATGCAGAAAAGTAAGAATTTTGAAGAAATAAGATGAAAATGACACTTTCCTCAAATAATACCGCAAAAGGCCGCCATTTTTGAATGATCCCAATTAAAATGACGCCAACACGATAATCTAAAAGGTCACAGAGTGTTAGCTCTCAAGTTTCTGTCGTACCGGAGATCGGAGCAAACCAAAAATCAGGGGGGGGGGGGGAGGGGGCGTTAAGTGCCCCCCAAGCCAGGTAACATTTTATATACAAAATAATCTAGCCACCAAAATGAGTGGGCCTGTTACATAACTTCAATGACTCATTCACATTGATGATTCGGATATTTAACCCCACCTGACTGGTCCACTAAATGCCCCCTACCAAACTTTCTACCCTATATTCAAAAACTTGAGAGCTGACACTCCCTGACTTTGTATGAGCTAGCGTATCTAATTCCGCTTAAGCTGGTACTTTGGGCCGTGTGGATACTTCACAGTCTCCACATGAAAAGCTGCAATAAAAGCGCGGCTTACTATAAACTACATCAATGAAATAACTACCAACGCCAGAGACATCTCGGTGGCAATTTTCATTGAGTTTTTAGCCCACCATCACCAGATGGTGGGCTGTTCAAATCGCCTTTCGTCCGTGGTCCGTCGTCCGTCCGTCCGTCCGTCGTCCGCCCGTCCGTCCGTCCGTAAACAATTCTTGTTATCGCGATTTCTCAGGAACTACTGCATGGATCTTTCTCAAATTTGGTACACAGGTTCCCATTGGGGTCTAGTTGTGCAAGATATCTTTTTTGGTCCGATTCGAAAATCCAATATAACCGCCAGGCAGCCATCTTGGATTTTTCCATGAAACCTTGTTATCGCGATTTCTCAGGAACTACATGATGAATCTTTCTCAAATTTGATACACAGGATCCCTTGGGGTCTAGTTGTGCAAGATACCTATTCTGGTCTGATACAAAAATCCAATATGGCCACTAGGCAGCCATCTTGGATTTCCCTTTGAAACCTTGTTATCGTGATTTCTCAGGAACTACTGCATGGATCTTTCTCAAATTTGGTACACAGGTTCCCCTTGGGGTCTAGTTGTGCAAGATACCTTTTCTGGTCCGATTCGAAAATCCAATATGGCCACCAGGAAGCCATGTTGGATTTCCCTATGAAACGTTGTTATCGTGATTTCTCAGGAACTGCTGCATGGATCTTTTTCAAATTTGGTACACAGGTTCCCCTTGGGATCTAGTTGTGCAAGATACCTTTTTTGGTCCGATTCGAAAATCCAATATGGCCGCCAGGCAGCCATTTTGGATTTTCCCATGAAACCTTATCGCGATTTCTCAGGAACTACATAATGAATCTTTCTCAAATTTGGTAGACAGGTTCCCCTTGGGGTCTAGTTGTGCAAGATACCTTTTCTGGTCTGATTCGAAAATCCAATATGGCCGCCAGGCAGCCATCTTGGATTTCCCTATGAAACCTTGTTATCGTGATTTCTCAGGAACTACTTTATGGATCTTTCTCAAATTTGGTACACAGGTTCCCCTTGAGGTCTAGTTGTGCAAGATATCTTTTCTGGTCCGATTCGAAAATACAATATGGCCACCAGGCAGCCATGATGGATTTCCCCATGAAACCTTGTTATCGCGATTTATCAGGAACTACTGCATGGATCTTTCTCAAATTTGGTACACAGGTTCCCCTTGGGGTCTAGTTGTGCAAGATACTTTCTCTGGTCAGATTCGAATATCCAATATGGCCACAAGGCAGCCATCTTGGATTTCCCCATGATACCTTGTTATAGTGATTTCTCAGGAACTACTGCATGGATCTTTCTCAAATTTGGTACACAGGTTCCCCTTGCGGTCTAGTTGTGCAAGACACCTTTTCTGGTCCAATCGAAAATCCAATATGATTGCCCGGCGGCCATTTTGAATTTCCTCATGAAATTTCCTTATCGTGATTTCTCAGGAACTGTTGCATGGATCTTTGTCAAATTTGATACACAGGTTCCCTTGAGATCTAGTTGTGCAAGATACCTTTTTGGTCCGATTCGTATATCTAGTATAGCCAGCAGGTGGCCATCTTGGATTTCCTTATGAAACATTGTTGTCATGAATTATCAGGAACTACTTCATGAATCTTTCTCAAATTATCAGGAACTACTTCATGAATCTTTCTCAAATTTGGCACACAGATTCCCCTTGGGGTCCAGTTGTGCAAGATAGCTTTTTGAGGGGGGGAGGAGGGTGGTGGTTTCACTTGACTCCTGCATTATGCACTAGTTGGCAATATCAGTATAATACCCCCTTGAGAATTACTTTTTGTTCATAATTTAAACTTGTAATTATATTCAAAAACTCAGTTCCTACAGAGGAGGCTGTTACAAAGGGGGGCGGGTGGGGGGGGGGTGTTTGGAGTGGGGTTCAATCGCGATAAAATTGCAACAGGTATCCCGACGTCGAGAAAAGTGTTTTCAACGTCCCAACAGCCAAAAATCCTGATTTCTCATACGTTTTTTATTTTGTTGCCAAATTCCGATGGTAAAATTGTGACCAATCTTGAGTCGCAAGAAACCCCCTTACCCTCACTCGTTACAGGCAATGGTTAAGATAATGGACTCTGTTAAAGTTCTTTCATTGTTCCAGTAGTGAAGGTTGCACCACTCACTACAGATGCATATATACATGTAGTATAGATTGTCACTGGTTTGGGAATAATATGTTTCTTATTTTTCTGGTCGTTGTGAATTTGTTTAAAATAGAACATGAGGCCGAAAATAGCCATGATTGGAAGGTTGATCAACTTGTTCGAATGCAACAAATGTTTTAAGATTTCTCGTGATCTTGGTTGTGAGAAAAAGCAATGTTTTGGGAAGTGGGTCGGAACTGACACTGGGTCGGAACTGGTGACTTGACTGTACTGTCCACGGCGGGAACTGATCTGAAAAGTCGAGTTAAAAATAGCTCTCGCACGTCCAGAAGGGAGTGACGTCATCGATGGAATTCATAACGGAATTTAGCCGACGAGCTCAGCAACAACCATCATGTCAGTTTTCATGTCATTTCAAGAAGTACTTTTTTTTTAAATATATATTCCAAATAAACCTTCAAAAACGCACACAAATCGGTCGGTTTACCAAAGTAAACACAATGCGATTGACAGAAGATTTTTGGACCGGATTCGGGGCCTTCGCGCACATCGCAGGAAGTGACATCATATATATTAAATTAGATGTTTACCGAAATTTTTGATTACTTTTCATGATACCTCTGTTGACCTAGTTCAATCATGAACGTCGCTCGCATAGTAAACCCATGCGAGCGATGTTCATGATTGAACTACTGTTGACCTAGCATTAAAAAGAATTATCTGGAGATCATTTTCCCTGTTTATCTGGAGAGAGCATATGAAAAGTAGGTCGCTCATGTGCAACACTAAAGGAGTTGGTTCGGCCGGATTCAAACAACCGTGCGTTGGTGCGTTGGATGGTTTCCCCTATACGTCATAGCAACGTAGTAAAGTTCAACTTCCGCTATTGGTGGCAGGGATGGTAATGAAGCCTGTGAAATGAAACATGGGCTGTTGGGAGGTTGGGAGGTTCCATGCATGCAACGGGAGCTTTGATTGGCGGACTTAAATGAAGTATTATGGGATATATTTTTCTGTCTACATTGGCAGCCATTTTGACAAGTAAGTTAATAGCTGATCTGTTCTTTTCTATTGTTTATTCATAATTCACTGAAAATAGAGTCCCAAGCTTTTTGGCGGACAACACTGAACTACATAACGGATAATTTCACTGTCAACACTGATGAAATACGGAAGTACGGTACCGCAATTTGGATTATTGATTTTTCTTTGGAGCGAAGGCATTTTGTGATCATGATGTTCAGCTGTTCAATGTGACGTGTTGAACAGAAGTGGAAGTTGCAACGTGATTAAAACTTAGAGCAAGCAGACTGTAAATTTTAATGGAAATTCGTGTACTATTTACAAGAATTCTCTGTACCGAATATTATTTATGGCGACATGGTTTGCAGCGATGTCAGTGTCATGTTGTGACGGCACAACAACAACAACAACAACAAAATTTATCAAATTGAAACGGGGACGGACAAAAACCCCAGTGGACAAAACACCGACGGACAAACCCATCACGGAAACAACACCCACGGACAAAACCCCCATAATCATGATAATAGGAAAATCGGGAAAAACACCCACTTTATATAAAAAGTTACCGACGTAATTTCTGATAGAATTTATAAATATA
Organism: Hanleya hanleyi; assembly: GCA_036873755.1. NCBI lineage: Eukaryota > Metazoa > Mollusca > Polyplacophora > Lepidopleurida > Hanleyidae > Hanleya > Hanleya hanleyi. The sequence continues at coordinate 52,439 of JAVTVY010039336.1, read as the reverse complement.
ATAGTTCATAAAAATATATTTATTCTCTATGAACAGGAATTTGTTATTGTCATTTTCTTTGTGTATTTCAGCTATATTATATTATTCAAGCATCTTCTGGCACTTAAAAGTGGACTTATTGATTGATGTACACCTCGTAAACAATTATTAATAAACAATGAATGGACTCTTCACTTAACTGTGGATCTCGCACCTTCGAGATCTAAGTAAAGAATTTGTAGAAAACCTTTCGTTAATCCTCACTAATCTTTAATCTCACAAGCAGCGTTGAGGGCATCAAAGGAAGTTGATTTTGTTTAAATTATTGATCATGTGTCTAAGAAAATATAACTTCATAAAATATGAAATAACATTGTCTCGTGATATTATCATTTACCATGTTTTATTATGCCCCGGGTAATTAACGATCGCTTTGTCTGTCTGTCCGTGTGTCCTTCCGTCTGTCCGAATTTCTTTTCCGCACAATATCTCGGTTAATATTTGATGGGCAGGATTGAAACTTGCATGGAATGTGACCAGTCCGAGTTTTGGCGTAATTTCCAAGAGTTATGGCCCTTTTTCTGCTATCTCTGTGAATGGGACTTGTTCGGGCTGGATCTTGGTTAATATTGTATGCACAGGTATGAAATTTTTGCAAGATATGTGGTCAGTGCCCCACAGTTGCGCAGCACAAAGTTTCTCCCCGTTTTGCTTATATTTTCAAGAGTTATGGCCCTTTGTTCCAGAAATGTCCGTGAATTGAGACTTGTCTGGGCTGGATATCAGTTAATATTGTATGGACAATTATGAAATTTGCAGGATATGTGGTCAGTGCCCTGTAGTTGTGCAGCGTGAAGTTTCGCCACATTTCGCATATATTTTCAAGAGTTATGGCCCTTTTTTCTCGTAATCTTTGTGAATTGGGACTTGTCCGGGCTGGATCTCGGTTAATATTGTATGCACAAGCATGAAATTTGCATGATATGTGGTCAGTGCTCCATAGTTCTGCAGCGTGAAGTTTCTCTGCTTTCGGTCATATTTTCAAGAGTTATGGCCCTTTTTTCTTCAAATCTGTGTGAATTGGGACTTGTCTGGATCTCCGTTAATATTGTATGGACAATCATGACATTTGCAGGATATGTGGTCCGTGCCCTGTAGTTTTGCAGCGTGAAGTTTCCTCGCATTTCGCATATGTTTCCAAGAGTTATGGCCCTTTTTTCTTCTAATCTTTGTGAATTGGGACTTGTCTGGATCCCGGTTAATATTGTATGGACAATCATGAAATTTGCAGGATATGTGGTCAGAGCCCCATAGTTGTGCAGCGTGAAGTTTCTCTGCTTTCGGTTATATTTTAAAGAGTTAAGGCCCTTTGTTTATCAAATCTAAGTGAATGGGAAATATTTATTTGTCCAGGCTGGATCTCCGTCCATAACCGATTTTGATCGGGAAAATGGCTATATATGTTATTCTATATTCTAAAGCAGACCACATGTCTTGTAGTATGAAATTGCCCCCCAAACAGTGAACTGGGTGCAAAATTCAAAGTTCTCTGATCGCTTCATAATTTCACCACAATACACTCCCAAGAAATGTAGGTCTCAAAACCAGGTCACATTTTTGTCCTCCGCCACAAAGTGGTGGGAGGACTTGGAAATGCTAGCCGTCCGTCCGTTCTTCCGTCCCTCCTTCCGTCTGTCCGTCCTTCCGTCCGTCCCACATAATGTGAACGCGATGAGAACAATTCGACCAATCGATTTCAAACTTGAGAAGGTGCTTCACATCAGTTAGATGGCCATTGGTATTGATTTTCACTGAGGTACATAATCCAAGATGGCCGTCATCGACCATATTGGATTCTGTCCGTCTCACATCTTGTGAACGCGATACCTCGAGAACAATTCTACCAATCAACTTCAAACTTGGCAAGGTTCTTCACATCAGTCAGACGGCCATTGGTATTGATTTTGACTGAGGTATGTAATCCAAGATGGCTGCCATTGACATATTGGATTCTGTCCGTCCCACATCTTGTGAACGCGATATCTCGAGAACAATTCAACCAATCGACTTCATACTTGAGAAGGTGCTTCACATCAGTTTGACGGCCATTGGTATTGATTTTCACCGAGGTGCGTAATCCAAGATGGCTGCCATTGACCATATTGGATTCCATCCGTCCCAGATCTTGTGAATGCGATATCTCGGCAACAATTCAACCAATCAACTTCAAACTTGGGAAGGTTCTTCACGTCAGTCAGATGGCCATTGGTGTTGATTTTCAATGAGGTACGTAATCCAAGATGGCTGCCATTGACCATATTGGATTCTGTCCGTCACACATTTTGTGAACGCGATATCTCGAGAACAATTCGACCAATTGACTTCAAATTGAGAATGGGGCTTCGCATCAGTTCGACGGCAATTGGTATTGATTTTATCTGAGGTACGTAATCCAAGATGTCTGCCATGGACCATATATTGTATTCACTCCGTCCCACATCTTGTGAACGCGATATGGTCAGTACTGCTACCGGCCTCAATATATGTCTTCAGACCATAACGGCAAAGTTGTGCACTATAACATGGTATACAATTTTTTCCTGGACAAACTATGAAGAAGCAACAGGTGTCTCATTTATTCACGACATTGTTTTTCTAATTCCGGGTCACACTTCCAGTTCAAGATTCAAGACATTTTATTTAAAGTTGGTTGTCAGTTTTAAAAGATCCTGATAGGGTAATTGTTTTGTTAGAGGAATTACCATACATAAACCTCACAGAAATGAAACTTGCAACGCGATTAAACTTAGGGGTTTTGTTCGTTTGGGGATTCTGTCCTACACTCCATTGTTACCATTTACGTTGACATTAGCCATACATGTTTTTATGGATGTATATATTTTACAGCACGGGAGTAAAGCGCAAATCTTCTTGTAGGCAAACTGAGCAGCAGAGGTCGCGGATGAGACGGAGGAGGGCTGAGAATTCATTCCATGGTCTGGAAGAACCATCCTTTCTGGAGGGAAAATCTTCAAATGCCCCGAGGTTGACAACTCCTCAGGGAAGTCTGTCCATCCCACACGGGGATGTCCCACCGAGGTCTGATTCGCATCCGTGCGTCTGTACACCATCGAGTGTACCACCATCAGCTACACAGGATAGTAGAATTGATGGTGCAGGGCAGACGACCGCCACTGACTCAGAACCTTCTATTTGCACCTCACCGACGGTGCCATTGCCACAGTGCAATGCAGTGGTGTCGAAATTATGTACAAACGTTGCAAGAACTAAGAACAAACGAACAAACCAAACCACTTCAAAGACTACGAACAAGTTATTGAATAAATCTATTACTAACGCTGAATATACAAAACCATGCAAACCTTACATACCTGAAATTCCTTTTGATAAACAAACCGACAAAGTATTTGTTTCAACACAAGACACTCATTGTGATGTTATCGTAGATGCTGAAGGAGAATATGAATCGGCAGAAACGGGTCCGGGTATAATTTCACAACATAGACTCGAAGAAAACACAGATATTTCGAGTTTGCCAGTACCAATACAAGGTCACTTCGACCAAAGTCATCCAAGATTTCTGGACAATGCTGGTAAACAGTGTGTAATGAATAGTCTATCAGCTCTCATATACAGTCAAGAGAAACCAACAACAATTTGGACATCAAATGATGTAGACGAGATACTTGTAAATGGAAACGAAATGTATGAATTTCTGCAGCGAAGTAGTACAATTCATCATGATCTGCTAGCCATTAATGACATTCGTGGATCAGTGGAATATACAAATGGTAATATGTACAATTTTGCATTTCAAAAATCACTAATGGGAACACTGGGCAATACGAGAGAAAACCTAGATGAACTGCAGTTTGTGACACCGGATGAAGCATTACATGCTGCTTTACTTCACAACAGTAGTGATGCTGCTATTGTAACATTCAAAGAAAGTACATTCATTGTAATTAAGCAGAATAACATCTACTGTGTTAGTGACTCTCACTCGAGAAACTTGACTGGTTCTGTTGATCCAAATGGATCAAGTATTGTGCTACATTATAGTGACATACACGATGTATTTGAACATTGTCCTCGTCTAGCACAATCAATGGCTTATCGGGCAGATGATATTTTCGAAGTAACAGCTGTCAAGTTATTGAGGATAAGTTCAGACAGTTGTACTCAACAAACACCAGAGAGTTCTGAGAAGACTACAGGATTGACTGAAGAAACGGCAAATGATAGACTTCTGTTATATTTTCAATATCAGAAAAAGAGACAAAATGTGCAACTGACAACAAAATCGACAAAACAATTCATTCTTGTACACGGCGAGAGTACATGCGTACGTACATGAAGAAAATGAGACAAAGAAGTTCAAAGATAAAAATATTGAAAGAATCGGACAAAAGACGCAAATCAAGCGCTAGAGAAAAATATCCAGAAATACACAGATCAATAGATGTCCAAAGTAAGCGGAAAGCAAGGAAAAAAGATCCGGAGAAACACAGGGTAATAGATGTGCACAGTAAACAGAAATCTAGAAAAAAAGAACCGGAAAAACACAGGGTAATAGATGTGCACAGTAAACAGAAATCTAGAAAAAAAGATCCGGAGAAACACATGGTGATAGCTGTCCAAAGTAAACGGAAAGCAAGGAATGATCCAAGCTTCTTAGTGATTGAAAGACAAAGTAAGAGGAGAGCTAGAGAAAAAGAACCGGAAAAGCACAGGGTGATAGATGTCCAAAGTAAACAGAAATCTAGAAAAAAATATCCGGAGAAACACAGGGTAATGGATGTGCACAGTAAACAGAAATCTAGAAAAAAAGATCCGGAGAAACACAGGGTGATAGCTGTCCAAAGTAAACTGAAAGCAAGGAATGATCCAAGCTTCTTAGTGATTGGAAAACAAAGTAAGAGGAGAGCCAGGGAAAAAGAACCAGATAAGCACAGGGTGATAGATCTGAAATGTAAACGGAAATGTAGAGAAGATTCACAGTTTTTGGAACGAGGAAGATTACTGAAGAAAAAAGCTAGACTTGATCCAGTATTTTCACAAGCGGAGTCAAAGGTAGATTTGAGTAGAAAGAGACAAATGCGACAGGATAGAACTTTCCTTGCGATTGAAAGAATGAAACAATCTGAAAGAAGAAAACATATTACACAAGAAGAAAAAGCCTTGCACAGAAAACGAAAATCAGAAGATCGAAAGAACCAAGACTATTTTCCGCATGAAAAAGAACAGTGTAAAAAAAAACGTTTCCGACATGATATAGACGGATGTATCGATGTTTTCTTTAAAAAAAAAAGAAAAAGGACCAGAATATGTATGTACCTGTTGTCATCAAACATGGTTTAGAACGTAACAGAGAGTTGTCCTGTTCCTTCATTTCAAACATATAAAGATTTCTATACAGGATACAAATCTGTAGATAGAAAGGAATGGATTTGTCACACATGCTTATCCTCATTAAAGAAATGTAAAGTTCCAAAACTCTCTGTTGCCAATGGAATGACCTGGCCTGATAAACCCCCAGAGTTGAACTTGCACCCTCTCGAAGAACGACTTGTAGCGCTCAGAATACCCTTTATGCAGATAAGAGAATTACCACGAGGTGGACAGTATTCAACAAAAGGCAATGTAGTTAATGTCCCGATTGGCATTCAGCCGACACTGAATGCATTACCAAGACAAATGGATGAACATTTCACAGTTTCTGTAAAACTGAAGAAAAGACTTTCGTACAAATCGTGTGTCTTTTCTGAAAATGTGCGACCAACTGTTGTACTCACAGCTTTACACTGGCTTATGAACAATAGTCAGCTGTATAAGAATTCTGGTCTGGCAATTGATGAGAATTGGGTTAACGAGACTACTAATAGTGCGCAGGAAATTGTTCAAGAATTTACAAGATCACAAAACTTAAACGGCGGACTTGCACATAGTTGTTCCCACACTGCAGATGGTAGACAAGCTGAAATTGTTTATTCAGAAGCATTTACTGATCCTGAGAACGAGTTACAAAACGAAGATACAGTTATCGAAATTCATGAAGATGATCGCATTCAAGGCAATTCTGACACACTCATCGACCAAACAAATCTTGATACCAACAAAGGCCTAGTTCTAGCACCTGGCGAGGGAAAACAACCACTTAGCATTTATCATGATAAAGATGCCGAAGTACTCTCTTTTCCAACAATATATTGTGGACATAAAAGGTTAGAAAACAATGACCGGCAGGTACCTGTATCTTACAGTGATGTTTCAAAATGGGAACTGCGAAGTGTTGATCGAAGAGCCGCAACATGTGTTCCAAATCTCTTTTTCAAGTTGAACAAAATACAAAGGAAACAAGTGGTTGATCAAGTCAACTTAGCTGATCGAAGGAAGAAAAGTGAAGGAAAGAAAATTACAGCAAAAGAAGCGCGAAACCCTGAAATTGTGGACAAGATAGTTAACTTGAATGAAGGTTACTATATTTTTAGAACACTTCGTAATTCTCCAGCATACCTTTCTTCAAGAAAAAAGGATGTATTTGCTATGATAAGACCGTTAGGACTCCCAACATGGTTTATGTCATTATCTTCTACTGATACTCGTTGGACAGAGTTACTTAAAACTTTAGCTGTCTTAGCTGGTGTGCCGTGTTCCGATAAAGACATAGAAAATATGACATGGTCTGACAAAGTCAAACTTGTTCAAAAAGACCCTGTAACAACGTCCAAGTACTTTGACCACAGAGTGCAAGTATTTGTAAACACTGTACTTAAAAGTGAACACTCTCCAATTGGAACTGTTACAGATACATTCCAACGCATTGAATTTCAAAATCGAGGCTCGCCACACACTCACATGATAGTATGGACAGAGAATGCACCAAAATATAATGTGGATTCTGAAGACGACATTGTTCAGTATGTTGACAAATATGTGACTTGTTCCCTGGATGTCGAGGAAGACCTACGAGATTTGGTTCAACTGCAAATGCATAAGCATTCGAAAACATGCAAGAAAGGTGGTAGATCTCTCTGTAGAATCGGCTTTCCCCTTCCACCACTTCAAAAAACAATGGTCTTAGAACCACTAGGAAATGATGTTGGGGAGTACAGAAAAAAATACTCAGAAATACATACTAGAATGAACGAGTTCAAGGACGGATGTGATATGTCATATGAACAATTTCTGAAAGATATTGTGCAAGTGGAAGAATCAGAATATATTAAATGCATACGAAGCTCACTCAAAGGACCCAAGGTGTTTTTGAAAAGAAAACCATCAGAGATGCGTGTGAATTATTAAAATAAAGCTGTGCTTAGCGCATGGAGAGCAAACCTGGACATACAATTTGTACTTGACCCTTATATGCCTGTGCAATGTACATTGTTTCCTATATCAGCAAATCGCAGCGAGGTATGAGTACTATGCTAGAGCAGGCGTCTAAAGAAGCAACAGAGGGAAGTATGGATCTCAAGAGGCAGGTTCGACATATTGGAAACCAGTTCCTTAATTTTGTTGAAATAAGTGCCCAAGAAGCATCATATCTGGTGTTACAGATGCCACTGACACGAGCATCTCGTGAAGTAGTATTCATTAATACATCTCCTCCAGCTCAGAGAGTTTTTCTCTTAAAAAATGAAGAACAGTTCGAAAAGCTTCCAGATGACTCGACAGACATAGAATCGGACAACATCATCAAGAGGTATGCGAAAAGACCAAAAAAAAAAAAAAATACTGCCTCGCTGATTATGTTTCCGAGTTAAAAGTGAAGTATAGACAAAAGGAACATACTTTTGAAGTTTAATGCAACGATGATGATAAAGGTCATTTACCCGCATCTGACAATAACGTTGAGACAAACAGTGATGCAGAGTTTGGTGATACAAATATTGTGATGAAATTGCGAGGTGGCATAACAATCAGAAAAAGGAGGAACCCAAAGGTAATACGATATGTAAGATACAGCAAGAGCACAAATTCTGAGAACTTCTACAGAGAAAAACTTCTTCTGTTTATGCCATGGAGAGATGAAAACAAAGACCTTAAGGGTGTATACAACACATATGAAGGTCATTACCAAAATAAAAGTGCAGAGATTTTACCATTGCTGCAGAAATACGAACACCATGTCGAAGAATTAGATCTAGCGAGGCAACAAACTGAACAAGACCTTTCCACAGAGTTTGACATTTTAGCACCTAACACTGAACAAGTGCAAGCAGAAGATGCTGAGCAATCTACCAGTCAGTCAGAGGACTTTATCCACTTTATTCCCCCGACACAATCCCAGAGCACAGCAGATATTGGCCAAGATCTTGATTTACCTGGTACCTCTGTATCCGTTGAAACAAATTCAGTACTGCTTCCAGATGAGGAATACCGGGCTTTGCTCCGATCTCTTAACATTAAACAACGCGAATTTTTCAATCACGTTATACAATGGATTTCTACAAAGACTGACCCACTTTACGCATTCCTTTCGGGTGGTGCGGGTGTTGGTAAATCAGTAGTAATACAAGCTCTCTACCAAACACTACATAGACTTCTAAATTCCAAAGATGGAGATGACCCGGATACTATAACGATCTTACGAACAGCATTCACAGGAAAGGCAGCTTACAACATAAATGGGGTAACAATAGCCTCTGCTTTCCACAACAGCATATGTACAGTGATGAGCTAAATACATTTCGAACAACTTACAAAGACCTTGCTGTTATCATTATCGATGAAATCTCCATGGTTGGTAACAAGCTCTTCGCTTTCATGCATGACCGACTACAAGAACTGACCGGTACAAAACGAGATTTCGGAGGGATAAGTATCATAGCTGTCGGAGACTTTTATCAATTATGTCCTGTAGCGGATTCATGGATCTTCTCTGATTTGTCTGTCGGTCTAGCAAGCAATTTATGGAAAAAACATTTCCAAATATTTGAACTCGCCGAAATCATGAGACAAAAAGATGACTTGCCATTTGCTGAGATGTTAAACAGGTTAAGATTCAATCAACTCCTACCAACAGATAAAGAAATTATCACATCTCACATGATTTCTACAACGTCTGCAGACTATCCAAGGAAAGCTCTGCATTTATTTACAGAGAACAAGAAAGTTGATAACTTCAACAGCACATTGATTCAAGATCTGAAAACTATAAAAGTAGACGTCTTCGCCGATACGGATATTATTTCTCCCGTGAAGATAAACAAAGTGAATAAGATTCACTTGGTAGAAGAAATTAATAAGAAAGACAAACTCAGCCAAACTGGAAACCTCCCTAGTGTGCTGAAACTTGCGGTTGACATGACATATGATGTAACAGTCAATGTTGACGTCGATGATGGATTGACAAATGGTGCATCAGCAATTCTGAAACACATCGAGTACAAAGGAACATCTAAGAGACCAGCTACTGTATGGGGTTTTTTTGACCGATACAAACATTGGTAGCAAAAGAAGAAAACAATATAAACATCTCTATCATACAGATATTGATCAGCAATGGACACCAATATTTGAAACAAAACGGACATTTCTTCATAACAAAAAAAGTTATCAAAGAATTCAATTTCCACTTGCCCCAGCTGCAGCTAAGACTGTTCACAAAGCGCAAGGCGCCACAGTTGATGAAGTTGTTGTAGATCTAAGCTCCAGTTATAAACCACCGCATGTTCATTATGTTGCATTATCTCGAGTTCGCAAATTAGCAAACTTGCACATTCTTGACTTCAATGAGAAAGCATGAAAAGGTACATCAAGAAATGGAAAGGCTTTACAAGAATCCACTTCAGTTGTGTTTAACAATGCTAGATCCCTGCATTTACATATAGACGATATCAAGAGTGATCCAAATGTACAGAATGCAGACTTAATTGGAATTTGTGAGACACGTCTTGTAAATACAGACCGAGCTGATCAGTATGAACTGCCAGGGTTTCAAATGTATAGATTAGATGAAGCTCGGCCATCCAACACGAACAGACCATTTCATGGACTAGTCGCATACATAAAACATGATATAATTGTGAACAAAATCAATTCTCACATCTATGACAACGTTGAATTTATCTTCATAGATGCACAAATCAAAAGAAATGATGTTCAAGTTATATTCATCTACAAAACACCAAAACTGTCAGATATACAACTACAACATGTTGTACGCAACAATATCCAGCCATTCATAAATACACAGAAACCGACTTTCTTTCTTGGAGATTTTAATATGAACTTGCTGGAGAAAGATAATACATTTGTACAATTCATGGAACAGGAATTAGCACTTACCCAGTTAATCACTGAACCTACAACTGTAAATGGGACATTACTCGACCACGTCTACACCAATGAAAAGAGTGTGCAGGCTGGCGTAATACCAAGTTATTGGTCTAACCATCGACTTGTATTCTGTGCATTTACATCCGTTCTTTGAAAGTCATCTCTTTATCAGCCAACATATTTCTCAGCAAATCAGACAATAATCACAAATGAAAAAAGAACGAATTTCTACACGAAAACAAGAACGAAAGAGAGCATATTACAAATTTACTATATGAATTCTAATACATCGATAATTCTAAGCATCTACTCCCTTAATCCATAATCTGACGCCCAATAAAGGAGTGTCCCCGCTTGAGCATCATATTACAAATATGTAAAATGCGGACAATTTACACCGACTCGAGGCTCCTGCCACATACTTTAAGCCAGTCCTTGAGTTACGCCCTACCATTGTCCATGGGTGGCCTGCATAGGCATCTCCAAGATGCCTTGACTTTGGCATCACCAAGATGCCTTGAAATGGGAATTGTGAAGAAGAGATAGAGATCACCAGGATGCTCTGATGAGATGTAGATTCCTGTACTTAATCGGAGTGTCTTCTGACAAGTGAGTACAACCCTTCCTTTTATTCTATTATGTCACCAACATCAGGTAGTTTGCATACATTTCATTGCAAATTTTTTTTCGTCATCAGTAATGGTAAGTTATAGCCAGAAAAAAAATAAAAGATAATTATTCCCTTCTCAATCTGTGACATGTCCTACATGAATCGGTTGCGAAAAGTGTGACAAGTTCCATAGTCTAAACCAATACATAACAACGTCTATTCCTTGAGCAGAGTTTTCACAAATTCCTGGGAAATAACAGATTTTTTTTCTTCAAATTTTGTACACAGGTCGCCATTGCTGTCTGTTTATGGAACATGTGTTTTTAGTCACATTCAAAAATTTAATATGTATCCTTCTCTCAGATATATGACCCTCGGCTGCTTTCCATCCGGAAAACCTCAACCTGTGTCTCTATGGGTGTAACAGATGTCCGAGCCCTCCCCATTCAGCTGAGGCTCCTGACAAGAACCTATGTACTCCAGTCAAACAAAGCTGTGTTCAACCAGTTTGCTGTGGATCCAACCTGCCGGTTCTGCTGTATTGCAAACTGTTAATGTGGACATTTTAGTGGCAACACCACATGGTCCCCAGCACGGCTTGAGCGGTATGGGATACAAATATATCAGAGCGATGATGTAATAGCCCTATCAAGTCCTCCGTTGGAGAACGAGATATGTGATTGCCAGTGAATTCGTTGCTTCACAAATTGGAGCGATATGCAAGAGGTGGGAAAAATTGACGAGGTCTGGCGACTAAAAAGCAACCATATGACTCTTCAGGAAAGAATTCGTTGACACCCAACATTCAGACCCGAGAATACGGAGGATTCTCGGACGTAGCTTCAGTATCTCAGCCGCGCTTTTATTGCAGTTGTTCATGTGGAGACTATGCAGTATCCACACGGCCCCTAGCACCGGCTTAAGCGGAATTAGATACGCTAGCTCGGGAGCTGCGATGACAGATCAGCTCAAGCAACTCATCCGAAGATAAAGCATTATGGACGTCCGATGAAGTAACGCCTTAACTTGGGGATACTGGGTAAATGCAAAATTCCACGTCGTACGGCTAACATTTCCCACCGAAACAATAAACCTACATATATTTGTAGAGTTACATGTACAAAGGGCGGGCCTCAGGGACTAACAGTCCACCAGCAGAATCCTACCATATACAGGTAATGAATCGGAGCGATATACAAGAGGTGGGAAAAATTGACGACGCCTTGCGATAAAAAGCAACGTCGCCACCCAACATTCAGACCCGAGAATACAGAGGTAGATTTATGCCTATCTAACTTCGGGATAATAGAATCTTCAACTTTGATGCATCTTGAATGTAACTACATATATTTTTCCGTGTTCGCGATACTGTCAATGCTAAATAGCTGCCCGGTGCCTACTAAACGTTGGTGCGATATCATGTGACCAGTGACGTCGTTTCGCGCCTCCTCGATTAAGGATTCCTATATTTCATTTTATTTTTCATGAAATTATCATATTATCCCGTAATATACTCAGTCAGTTTTCAGAAAGTGCTAAAAATTTATGTATAAATATAAATAGATTTTACACTGTTATGATCCTAATATATCACACCATATTTTATACAGTATAACACACGGGTCGGTGATATAATCACACTACATTTTTATGTGCATACCCGTATACCTTGTTAATCTTTTTATATGATATATCGGTTCTGGTCCTAGGGGCCCTGTTTTCAGTGCATATCTTGTGCATATCAATTTTGGCGAGTTCACCAAGTGAAGCCGGGTTAGTGAACCAAGTTAACAAATTCAAATTCTTTATTAGACATGAACAAATTTTACATTGGTTAAGGCACCACAACAAGATATGAACAGATACAACTATCAATAAGGTAAAAGACATGTGATTAGAGAAGATTAAAATCCACTGACTACACACCGGAATGACTCCTATATTGAAAGAAGTCTTCTTTTAAAAATTGTGTACATAAATTTTTACTAGTTATATCGGAGGAATTTAGAAAATATCGACCTTCAATCAGAGGTAGATTAATGTATAAATCTCTGCTTTAGAAATGTTGTGCATACATGTATAAAGTTTGGCGAGTTCACCAAGTGAAGCCGGGCTAATGGGCCAATTTAACAAATTCACATTCTTTATTAGGCATGAACACAATTTACTTTGGTTAAGGAACCACGACAAGAAATAAACAGATACAAATATAAACAAGGTAAAATACATGTGATTAGACAAGATAAAAAAATCGCTGCCTATACACCGGAACGACTCCTATATTGGATGGTGTTTTGAAAATTGTGTAAAAAAATTTAGCGAACAGTCTGGTGAATTTACACTGGTTACATCGAAGGAATTAAACTAAATATTGAGCGAGCAGGATAAATTTGAATGTCGTTGTTTAAATAAGTAAAGATTTGACGTCTCGAATCCTCATCATTTGAGCATCGCATTACAAAATGAAATTCATCACAAACAGAACTCCTACAGTACTGGCAATTACGCATTTCTCTCGGAATTATGGGTGGGTGATAACGACCTGATTCATGTTCTAAAGTATGATTAATTATCCTTAATTTGGTAATCAGCACACGTTGAGGTTAAGAAAATTAAAAGTTAAGTATTTGTTTTAAAACACTATTCATTTTTCAGTGTAGACGAAAATCCAGTTTATGATTGGATGGTCTGGAAAATGTACTATGAAAGTTACCTACATACAAGAAGGACTGTAGTTACCACACATGATACAATCTGTGTACAGATACGATTTTCTTGAATTTGTTACAGAATGTAGAAATATCAGATTCGGAAAACTGGAGACAATACTGATAAGCCTGTTTCACAAGCCTGAAGTTCGGGAAATTAACAAGCCTACACCAGTATTTAATTATCGTGTTAATCTTGACTTTTAGTGCCATGAGAATTCTGCCAAATTCTGCCTGTACAGCAGGCACGTGTGAGTCTGATCTCCTCGAAGCTTACAAGATTGCTAATCTGTAGATTTATATGTACACTCTAAAAGTTTGGTTTGGTACCACAAAAGCCATGTTTCGTCATTATTCTTCTGCGAGGAAATGTGGGCAGAAACTATTTTATTTCACATCAGATTATTATTTACTAATTTTTCATGCAGTTTTCCGAAGAAAACGCATAAATAAAAAGATCGGAAAATCTGACTGAAAAAGCGATGAAAAATGCTGCGACCTCCTTGGATTTTTTACATTTTCTAATAGAGAGTGACCAAAGAGTACTGTGTAATAAGTTTTAGTTCCCTAGCTCAAGGTTAAGAAAAATATTTAGGTTGCCCCCTTCCCACTCCCGACCAGGGCAGGTCCCAAATCTTGCAGGCCACATAGGGTTAATCTGCTAAATGTAATCATTTCCTTTTATTTTTCTACATTTATTTTATTGTTCGTAATTTGGTTAAAATAACTACTTATCAAGAGATTTATTTTGGTAATTCGTCGGCTTCGATATTTTAATTATTGAAATTCTAAAAGAAGATATACGATGATCATATTCAGTGAGAAAAATCCATATTACTGTTTCGAGTATAGTTAAGAAAGCGCTGAGAATTGATTGCTATCATGGTAAACATACTCGCTAAGAAAGTCCCAACGGTGCCACAATGTTAACGAAATTCAAATAATTAGAAAGCTAAGCATAATAGAAAAAAACAAATTGTATTATACTCCTCCCTAATTACCTCTAGTTTAATGTCTAGCATTTCGTTTAAATACCAAATTTTATCAAACTCAAAACTCTTTGAAGTAAAGTATCTCATCAAGCACATTTTTTTTTAATAAAAGCCAAAATTAAATGCAGCATAACAAGGGTGGTGGAAAAGATGGCAGCGTGCTGACAAGAAGTCACATGACCCCAATTCAAATAGATACAAATTTCGTTTAATCGCCGTGTCAAGTCGTGATATAAAACGAATTATGTGGCCGTCAGATAGAATAAACGGCCAAAGCGAGGGTGTTGTAATATATTGCAAGTTCTCAATCTGATTAAAACTCAAGACTTAATGAAATCGCTCCTCTATCGCACATGTCGCTAAATAAGATCTGGCAGAGTCTGTATCTTAAAACTGTCGCGGATGTCAGACTGGCGACCAATCACAGTCCAGCGTCCACGGGCGAATATGTGCCTATCCGAGCAAATAATAGTCTTCGGTGATTGCTCATGGAGAACAAGAACTTCATCAGCCGCCTGGACTGGATTTTTTTGCGCCTCGTTTATTACAGAAATAATCGGATAGGCACCTATTCACCCGTTGAAGTTGGACTATTATTGGTCGCCAGTCTGACATGCGCGAAAGATTTAAGATACAGACGGTCCCAGATCTTAACTAGCGACATGTCCGATAGAGGAGCGGTTATTAAGTCTGAGTTTTAATCGCATTGGCAAGTTATTATACCATATTTGTGGGGGCCTGACGCCGACCAAGTTTTTCTTTCCCACAATATATACCAGTCACCAAACTACAATCACTATGAATAATAAATATGTAATACTCAGAATAAAGATGGCAATCACTTCTGTTTCATCTGTTTAATTTTCCTTTTCAGATCTTCTTACCTTGGTTCCTCTGTATTTGGTGACCACCCATTACGTATTGACGAAAGACGGATTTTATCCTAGGTTAATCAATCAATCGATCAATCAATTAATCATTCGTGCTTACGATTCAGTACGCATCACAAATTTACTTGTTCATTAACGAAAACAAGACAGACAATTCCTAAACAAACCATGCTTTGTAACACACGAGAGAGCGTGCTTACGTACAATCGTCGATATAAAGAAGTACGAAAAGGGGTTGATGGCACTATTAACGAGAACAAGACTTGCCACAGTACTCTTCACGACATTCTCCAACGGTGATAATTCAACTTTGAATGTATGCGCAATCAAGTAAAATAAACACACGGGCGTCCAAGTCAGAACAAAAATTAACGTTAGTGTCAGAACAACTGGCCCAGAAACAGTTTTTCTCGAAGTCTCGTTTTCGGAGTGTACCGTTTTCTTTCTTAGCTGGTAGATTTTTATTCCATGAAACGCAACTGTGAAACTAACTGGTGTGAAGAAACACAGAATGGAATATATGAGCACATACATTCCGCCATTTTCGTTGATGACACAAAAGGTTATGTTGGCACCATAACTGAGAGTTCCTTGTCCTGTTGCTAAGAACGCAGTTGTTGAATTGTAAGCAAATAGCACAAGCCATAGAATAAAACATACCCAAGCCACCTTCCTGGCTGTCACATGACGTCTAGCAAATAATGGCTTCAGAAGAGTAAGGTAGCGTACCAAGGAAAACAAAGCTAATTGGTAAGCACTGAGTCCAGTCGTGGACCATGCTATAGCATAGAATATTTTGCATATTGCATCCGGAGTTTCAGGTATATCGAGCAGGAACAAGCTTAAACACACACACAAATCTGCAGCAGCCAGACTCGTCAATATTATATACGTCGGGGACATCCGTAGACTTTTACAGCGTAAAACGGTCAGGATAAGACAAAAGTTTCCTGCTATACCAATAAGAACCACTATGTGGAGGAAAATTTGTACACCGCTCATAATTTCAAGCATTTGGATGCTGAAACCGCTGCTATTAGAACGCCCACCAATATTGTCCATGGCGTCGCTCTTGTTTGTATCATTGTCCATAAATAGTTCCCCCTGGTTTGTCTCTGTTATATTCAGCATATTTAGCGATTTCCTGTATTGAACTATTTATCTTCATATGAATATTCATAAGCGTATTGTACCTTCATGATCGACATTTCCAATCGTGGTCCCATTTTAGGATAATATTCCATATTATCTGTGCACGTCGGTGAAGAATTATTCCTCGATTAAAGGTTTAACAAAGTTAAACCTAATATTCCCACATCTCTGTACCCCATAATCAGTGAACTGGTATATTGGAACACATCACTTGCAATTCCTGATTCAATGACGAAGCGATATCTGTGAATCTCATTTCCTCATACAATATGTGTGTGTCTAACCGTTTCTCCCCACAAGCCCGATGGTATGTGTATCTATGTCCGTGGTAAATATTTCACAGAGTAGGTTCTAAGCCATTTTTATCCATGCTATGTGCATATTTCCTAGATAGCTTTGTCCCAGTCCAGCAACAACGTTGGATATTCGTCATCTGCGGGAACATTGCCACGGGCTATGAGAACGATGTTGATGTGAAATGTCTCCCTGTATCGATGAACACATGATACGAACAATAAAATTCATAAATTAACATTTTAGTTATGCAAATACAGCACAATATTGTTTCACTCTGGACAGTGCTCTCGCTATTTGCGAAGCAGTTGAAGCGAGCTTATTATTAAAGCTATTCCACGGCTGTTCAAACACGATTAGTCCCTGTTAGACCAAAGGTTAATGTAATTCCATCGCAATCAAAAACCTCGACACGCGAGGTAAAGATCTTGATTGAGGATAATGCATGTATGCCTGTTTATTTACAGTTGGTTTCGACAAGCTTGCAAGGGTCAGAAGCACCCACCACCATTAGCTGTATTGTCTCAACGCGAGATAATCTGATTTGAAACGTGGCTGTGTATTGATTGCTTAGTTCTCGGATATTTGCACTGAAACTATGTCATATCTTCTTTTTCACATATGTGGAAGGATGAAGGTAGTGTACTGTGAATCAGAATTCGAAGATCCTGGGAATGAGCGTTACTGTGCAGTAACTGCAAATTTCTGGCCCTGAGAACTTCCGTCCTGCTACTAGCCATGTTGTACAGAGCAATATAATCAGTGAAAAATCGGGTTTGTGCCGTCCCTACGCTGTTTCACGATATTTGTACAGGAAATGGAATGTACAATGGAGCTAATGGTCGTATGACAATCGAGTTAAGGGACGTATGACAATAGATTTGAGGGACGCATAACAAGGGAGTTATGGGACATATGACAATGGAGTTAAGGGACCTATGGCAAGGAATTAAGGGACGTATGACAATAGAGTTAAAGAACGTATGGCAATGGGATAAGGGATGTGTAGCAATAGATGTAAGGGACGTATAACAATGGAGTTCAGTAACTTGCGACAATGAAGATAAGGGACATAACGCATTGGAGCTAATAGACGTATGCCAATGGAGTTAAGGGATGTATTACCACGGAGTTAAGGGACGTGTGACAACGGATTTAAGGGACGTATGACAACGGAGTTCTGGGACGTATGCCTACGGGGTTAAGGGACGTGTGACAACGGATTTAAGAAACGCATGACAATGGAGTTTTATAGAAACAATATTGCATCACGGGATATAGTCCAGTTTAAATGATTTGATTGGTCAGTTCAAATTTTCAAAAATAAATCTAGTATTTTCATCGGCTTCTGGAGAAATCGGAAGAAAATCCAGCGTCTCAAAAAGTTTATGTTAAAGATTCAATTACTACTTTAGAACTCTTGACCGTTCCCACCATTGTTTACCTTTTTCTCTACGTGGATCTTATTCACCGTCCCTGCATGACTCCAGGTTAGTGGTCGAATTAGCAGCAATCGCACAGGTGATACTGAGCAGCTCGGGTATAAAGGTTTTCACTGACGCATCTAAAACGGGATGTCTCCCAGAATGTTTCATCTTCGGAACTCACCTATTCAGTACCATTGTGGGTGAAGAGATAACAATTGTGTATTGAAAAATATTAAATGAACATGACATGTCAACCATTTGTTTTGTTTCAGTGGATTTCTATCGGATATTCTCGTGAGGAAGCTGGTTGTCGGGTTGTTATAAGACGATTGTCGGGTTGTGATAAATTGGTTGTCGGGATGTGATAAGAGAAAAAATCCATAGAATAATATCTGACCACGTGACTGTCACGCGACATAAAAATTGTTCTGTGAACACATTTGATTGCCTCTTTGTATATGCCATCCGTGTTTTTGCTGTTTGGCAACGGATATTCAGGTGAACCAACCAAATGATCGTACATGTTTTAAGCGAGCGAATAGGGCGAATGAGAATTATGCAATCATTTGGTTGGCAAGCCCAAGAAATCCCCTACCGTAGTGCGCAGAAACAGGTACAGTATTCATCACCTCCGCCTGATAAAGCGCATTCACTTCAAAATGCCCAAAAACATTACTTTCACGTTGTGTGTACAACGTGTTTGGTATTTTGATCGAATCACAGGTATCCATGGAAGTACATGAATATTGATTCACCATTTAAAATAATCACTCGCAAACTCAACTGCAGCGGTAAAACGAAATACGTGCATTTTACGATAGAAGGTGTTTTCTGTATATACGTTACTTTATTATATCTATTATTATTATAATATTATGTATCTATTTTATTATATCTAATCGTCCGGCAGAAAGAGAATTTACAGATAGTTAAGAGTTTACTAGCAGAGATTGAAAGGAAAATGCGACTGTGGAATCGAAGGTCACCGAAGATTTTCTCCGTGCAGAACTTATCAAAGATCATCTTTGCTAAATGTAGTTTTTCAGAAGTATTGTTGAATTTCTTCAGTTAGGCACATGATTGGCAAGATTTCCTTCATACACATTTATAATTCGTGGTTATATATCGTATATCTGGTACGGTGGCCCCATGCATCCAGTGTCAGGGGGACACTCGCGTCTAGACGTTAGTGTCCCAAGACACTAAGATCTGGATTTAATTGTCCGTCGGGCATTCAGGTCTGGGTTTGGATGTCCTGGGACCCACTGGCTTCCAGGAGACGAAAGTCCTAACCTGGAGCCCAGTGTCCGCCTCGATTACTACTTCCGATTTTCCATCCAGTTTACACGTAAACATGTTTACCAGAGAGCAGTGTAGAAAGGGGAGTTACGGCGTTATTGACCTATTTCACTTCCGGTTCCGTTCATGTGACATAGATGATTCCCGCTATTGTGCGCATTTCTACTATTGTGCACTTCGGATAGCGTGACCGGAACCGGGAGTGACCTCACAAAGGTCAGCCGAAAGTGGCCTGATGACGTCACCGGTTGTAAGTAGGTCAATAAAGCCCTAAGCCCCCCTCTCTCTGTCTCTTCCTCCTACTCAGGAGGTAAGTGAGGGCGAGGTAAATGAAATGAAAAAAACAAGACAATTTTAACAGAAAATCTTGAAATTTATGCTAAGAAATAGCCAGGTAAGACTGCATCACACCTGAGGGCTTTTCCTCGTGCTTTTGCACCTCTTTGCTTCTCTGGTGGGAGCTTGTTCACTACAATGCAGAATACGACATATTGGCGAGCATAGGTTACAACAAGAGAAATAACACGTTATTCTGTTTCCACGAATGCAAGTAGCGATATGTAATTGTTCTATAAAGGTGTGGAAGCTGCCATTCAGTGATGTAACTTGGCCACTCATGTATTCTTTTAACGGCATATACCGTGGGTCAAAGACGGGGTCAAATTTGCATGTTTTCTATATATCTTGGACTATTTTATGCAAACAATTCCTTGTTTAATCCTACCATGCCTGGGAGAGGGACATTCGCCACCACCCCCCTCCCCCTCTCCCCGCTTACCAAACTTTCTGCTCAATCTCCGGAACGACACTTGTAGTTTATCATATTGGGGTCATTTGGAGTCTATTTACATAACCCCCGAGCAGAAAATCACGGGTAAACTCACGGTTAATTTATCGATCATTTTTGGGGGGAAAAATTACATGAATAAAATTTGATCAAAAAATCGATTTAATCTGCTGTTTAAACGGTGTAAATGTTTCTAAGGGTTTTGTTTGGCTTTCGTTGGAAAAAAGTGATAAAGTCAATTATGACGACGTTACTAGAAATGACAAAAAATGTAAAGAAAACATGTGATCAACTAAAATCTGTTTGTAGAAAATAGGCGAAAATCAAGAACATCTCCAATGAATGCAGAAAATGTAATAAAAAAATGAAAAAAAAATAAATTATCGATGTGCCCTATGGGCCAACCTTATTCAATCTTGGATGGAATAGGCAAATATACCTGGTGTTTGTCACGAATACACCATTAGTTTGCGAGCGCCTTAGGTTGGACTACCGGTAATGTATACATATTAGCCATATATGAAGTCTACAAAATATATTAATTGCGGGTCACAAGGACTCACTTTTCGGATTTCTATGTAAATGGGTTATACCGAAAAAGAATAGTATCTCGCTCAAACAATCAAAGATAAAACTCATAATAAATATATTCACTTTCAATGATCAACACAACGGAATTTTGTTGGCATACTGCTACCAGATAATTCCCTTAAGCAGCTCGACGTATGGAACGTTTCTCTTGCTCAGTTTTCCCAGCTTCGTACTTGTCGATATTGTTGACCAAATATCGCAGACTATCGGCAGGATCTAAGGATGACATGGGACTGATTGTGGACAGGTGGTTAGCTTTTATACACACCTGATCAGGTACACAGGAAAAAATCCTTAAAAAATTAAGGAATATTCCCCGACTGCTACACCAGCGGAATATTCCTTATTGAATTTTAGAGAATATTCCGCCGGTGTAATAGTCGGGGAATATTCCTTCAATTTTAAGAATTTTATTTTTCAGTGTACTCAATATAATCCATTAATTTCGCAGATGTGCCATATATGAATGAAGTAATCAGATGCATTAGATGTTTTATTTTGCATTTATGTGATGTTTTATTTATGTGATTTTTTTTAATGATACCAGATGCGCCCCTTTACGGATTATGTGAAAACAAATTAAAACTTATATATCACGGTATGCTCCTATGCAAACAAATGACCCGATCCTACTTCCAGAACGGCGAGTCAGCTTGTAATGTCCGGAGAGATCGTTCACGATATCCTGCATTCGGGAGATACGGACCGAATATGAAAAGACCCTGAGCATTACATTTGCATATCGTAAAATATTCCAATTTCGCCCTGACTATGCGAGAAGTCGTAAGTAGTACCAGCGCACAAGCGTGGTCATTTTAGAGTAACATTAATTATAACAGTAATAGAGATCTCCGACATGACAATTTCCTCAATATTTACTGATGTCAGAAAGGTGATATACATTTCCATTAGATATCTCAATATCTCGTGTTTCTTTCTGATTTCTCGACATTCACAAAATCATATGCGTGCGAAAATTAACCCAGCGCGGAAAGAAGGATTCCTAGTACTTCTATACGGTGTTCTACGACATATTGAAGATGTACGGCGGCCCATATATGACCTGCTATTTTTCCAGTTTTGTACTATTTTTTTTTAGTTCTAGGTTTGTTTCTTTTGGCTTAGTTTTCACCCGGATGGAAACTTTCCAGTCACCTGGGTGAAAAGGTTTTTACCTGTGTGGAAACGTTTTCACCTGGTGGAGAGAAAGAAGTGAAAGAATTTCCTTCCCCCCCTTGACATTTCAAGCTGACTCGCCCTTCTTGAAGCAGGACCCGGTCATTTGGTTGAATAGGAGGATACCATAAAATATAAGTTTTAATTTGTTTTCACATTAACCGTAAAGGGGCGCATCTGGTATCATTAAAAAATAACGAAATAAACAAAACATAACATAAATGCAAAATAACAATTGTCACGACATCTACATGCATCTGATTACTGAATTCATATTTTACACCTGCGAATTTAATGGATTATAATGAGTACCTGACCAGGTGTGTATAAAAGCTACCTGTCCACAATCAGACCCATGGCATCCTTAGATCCTGCCGATATTCTGCGATATTTGGCCAACAATATCAACAAGTACGAAGCCGGAAAAGTCAACAAGAGAAACGTTCCATACGTCGAGCTGCTCAAAGAAATTGTCAGATAGCAGTATGCCAAAAGATTCCGTTGTTTTGTTCATTGAAACTGAATATGTTTATTATGAGTTTTATCTTTGATTTTTTTGAGCGAGATACTATTCTTTTTTGGTATAACCCATTTACAAAGAAATGCGAAAAGTGAATCCTTGTGACCCCCAATTAATAGATTTTGTAGACTTCATATATGGCTAATATGTATACATTACCGGTAGTTCAACCTAAGGCGCTCGCAAACTAATGGTGTATTCATGACAAACACCGGGTATATTTACCTATTCAATCCAAGATTGAATAAGGGTGGCCCATACAAGAAGAACTAAGAAGCACCGAGATTGTATAGTATTGTGTATTAAAACAACGGATACTTTATGTCACATGACCGGAAGTCACAAAGGTCAGGCGGAAATCATCTGTTGTCGCCACCTGTCAGAAGTAGGTCAATAAAGCGGTAACTCCCCTTTCTATACTACTCTCTTGTACACATGTTCCCGTGTAAACTGGATGGAAAATCGGAAGTAGTAATCGAGGCGGACAATGGGCTCCAGGTTAGGACTTTCGTCTCCTGGAAGCCAGCGTCCCAGGACATTCAAATTCAGACTCGAATGCCCGCCGGACAATTAAATCCAGATCTTAGTGCCTTGGGACATTTAAGTCTAGACGCGAGTGTCCCCCGGACACTGGATGCATCGGGCCACCGTTTCCGTCACACCGATACTGTAATCTCAGGAGGTGACAGTTGCTCGACAAGTTCGGAACCGAAATTACAATCGGGACTGCTGGTCGACATGCTTCCATTACTAAGGTGATAAATACAGATTATGACATGGTTCTTTTGATATCGTCCCGGTTATCAGCTCGAAATGGCCGAGGACTGATACCTGATATCAAACCAACCATGATATGACCTATTTAGCACATACTGTTAAACATATATCTATCGATGAAATGGTAAAAATCAAAAATGCCTTTTTTGATAATGACGGCACTGTGACGTCATCTAGGCAGCGATCTTGGATTTTTTTATATTTTTATTGACCCAAGGGTATAGTGTTGTAAATTCAAGTTAATCGATTCAAGGGGTGAGGAAATATTTAAAGCGAGGGGGGGGAGGGCAAAATGCAACCCCGCCTGGATATGTGTTAAGTTTGGTAGGGGGGCATAACCTCCCCCCACCCCCACAGCCAGCCATTTTTCGATTAGGTTGTATTCGATAACGTAATAGAAATTTATACTTTACTAGATTGATAACATAAAAATAAACAACGGATATTTATTTCAAATTTCCTATTCTAATTCGACCCTCAGAAGCCGGGCATTATCCATAAGAAATTCCCGCGTTCATGATCGGCACAACTCTATTGGCATCAAAATCCAAGCAACCATAAAATAAAAATAAAGATCGACAATGGCAAATGGTCTTTCAGTTGTCCTCCCTAGAGGTTTGTATAAATCATGAGTTCCACGAAAAGGCCGACATCGCTAATAACAGAACTTTTTCGCAGAAAATTTTCTCCATATTTTTTTTTTTCGTTTGCAATATATTGGCATACGGTTTTGTCTATTCACTTCCTATACAAAAGATGTGTTTTGTGCTCGAATTATGTTTCTAACACTTTATAAACCTGACCAAGTTGTGAAATTTTAGATTCAGCAAGACAAAAAAGTTGCATTTTACTGACAGGCATACCATTTACTAACATCTGTAGTAAAAATATCCATTTGACAGGAACAGTATCACTTGGAGAAAATAGCATTTCAGAGTCTTTCGTCTTAACGAAAAAGAAATACCGGTACCATTTTTGTACACTTTATAACATACAGAACCGATTTTGGTCGTCATGTTTGCATGTATCTACTCGGATTACGGATATGTTTAATGTATGCAGTCCTGCAGGAATTACAGGCAAAACCTGCTAATTATTTCTCCATAATTGTTCAGAACTGCTAAAATACTTCTCCTTGAAAAGCTTGCATGTATTGCTAAACAATTGCACCCATTGTGGCACGAAGAATTTGCCAGATGCTAATAGCTAGCTGGTATGACATTGGTGGGAATTCTTTGTTAACTATGTTTGAAAGGAGGCTTACATGATAACCTCGTAAACACCAAATTTAGATTTTGTCATCAGGCGGCGTCACCTGTAGGCGCGATGCAACTCCAAGCAATATCTCATGGCATTTTATCTGCAAACCAAATTTGATAAGAATGCGATAAAGGGTTCCTCAACTTATTGTCCGAAAACCAAATTAAGACTATGCTACCGGTTTTACTACCTGTGGTGTGGGTGCAAATGGGAAACAAAATCCCAAGCGACATTTCATAGCACTTTAAGAATCCAAAAAGGGACCCTCAAGTTATTGCCCGGAGACCAAATTTAGAATTTTGCCACCAAGTGGCGCCATCCGTAGGCGTAAGTAAGCGTAACGTAATCCCAAACACCATTTCAGGGTATGGTATATGCGTACCAAATTTGAGAAGATTTCAATGAGCAGATCATAAGTTATTGTTCGGAAACTAATTTCGGGTTTTTTCATCAGGTGGCGCCACCAGTAGGCAGAAGCGTGCGAAACACAATCCCAAGGGACATCTCATGACATGGTATCTATATAGCATAGCGATAGTCCTCAAATTATTGCTCGGAAACCAAATTTAGATTCTGCCACCAGGTTGTGCCCCCTGTAGGCGCAAGTGGGCGAAACAATCCCTAGCGACATCTTTTGGCATATGAATACCAAAATTTGAGAAGAATGTGAGGAGCAGTTCTTAAGTTATTACCTGGAAACAAATTTCGGATTCTACTGACGCCACCTATAGGCGCAAGTGGGCGAAAGGCAATCCCAACCGACATCTCATGTCATGGTATACGTATACCAAATTTGAGTAAAATCCGATGAGCAGTTCTCAAGTTATCGCCCGGAAACCAAATCTACAAGTTGCCACCTGGTGGTGCCACATGTACACGCAAGTGGGCGAAACTCAATCCCAAGTGACATCTCATATTATGGATTAAGAATATTGATCAGCGATATGGATTTGATATTTTTGGAACATCATGATATCTTGCCGGCATCATTGAACAATGTTGCCCGCTTCTCTCTTGCAGGAAACTGACCTATGTTTATGTATACTATGATTGTCTTTTTGAATTTGGTGCTGTTATATGGGATATGAAATAGGTCTTTGGATTACTAAAAATTCGAAATGCACTAAGACCTTTTTCAATCCAAATGATAGATATATTTCTGATAGCAAAGCAAGGTCACGAAATCAAACCTTGTAACATTGCGCTTGATGACTGTTTAGCACCGAATTCTACGTGTAATAATTTCAAGATTTCTATGTGTGGACACCGTGGATGTCTCACGTGTCCACCCTTTAATACTTCAGCTTCATCTTGTTCCGCGTTAACTGGTAACTCATATTCTGTAAACTCGTATGTTGATCTTGATTCAACTACAAACTGTATTTATTTAGTTTCCGGTAAGAAGTGTGGTCAACAGTATGTTGGCAAGACCACCCAAAGAGACTCCATCTTACGGTGAATGGTCACAGAAAATCCGTTAGGAAAAAACAATTGCTTATAGGTAAGATTTTTTCTGGGCCCGACCACGGCTGGGATAACTTTAGTATTCAGATCATAGACGTCGTCTATCCATCTACCAAGGATCCCCTTTGGATTTGGTAGAAAAGTCCGAGAGCGGAAACTATTCTGTATGCTAGAACTTGGGTCATTGTTCCCGTATGATTTAAATGATAATGTCAATGGGTTCGGCAATGTTGCAAACCGCCGTTCAAATATATCCAATATTACCCAACTATTTATCATCTCCGCATCAACGGAGACATCGCAGTCATGGTTGGAGAAAGTTTAATAGTGCGATGATTCGCGATCATATCACTTTAAATTTCTTAGTGGGTTTAGCTAACACACCCAATAGTATAGATAGCTTACGTACAGTTCTGTATGCGTTACCTCTGAGAGCTTTAAATCATATAGCCAGATATAAACAACAATCTGCGTCTTCAGAAAATATAATAAAACCCCAAATCACTAAAGTATGTCAAGATGTAGCGTATTTGCGGTTGTATCGTCCAGAGAACATAATCGAAACATCCCAAGATCGGCTTTTCTTGAAACTCAACTACTTAGATAAAGGACTGGATATTATTAATTTTCCTCGAATGATCCAGAAGTACGCAACGCTGTGCCAAACTATTAAAAGTTCACAAAATCGCCTTGCATTTCACATAAGTATACTAAATCTATAGCCACTAAAATATCCAATAAATTTCTAATACTGTCAAGGAGATTGACTGGAATTTATAAACATCGAGAGGCTATAGTTGTGATTGTGAATCGTCGAATTTTTGTCTATACACCATGCCTACATATTGTGACTGGTATCCTTGATACAGTGCGTGATAAGGACCTAAGATTACTACTGATGAACGGACCTAAATAGAGAGAGCCGAGAAGAATAAATCTGAAGGCCGACCAGAAGATAGTCCCGTCTGCATTGGCGCAGCACCTTATTGGCTGATCTAAGCGAGAAAAAGTTGAACCTACATTATTCGCTGATTCGAGAAAGATCGTTGAAACAAGCCTCCATATTGACAGAAGTAACCTTCCCCAAGTAAAACAAGTACTGAAAAACCTCAATTCGTAAGAAGTTCTAGCGAATCTCCAGGGTAAATTCGTCATAGTTCCAGCAGACAAAGCTCCAAGTGATATAATATTCACATGTAAATAGTACTATTACCAGGTGCTGGTTAAAGAATTGAGTGTAAACATATCATCGATAAATACGTATACTTACTCCCAAACTGCATTTACCCTGTAAGCTTTATTTAACAATCAGAAACCGTTTCTCAGGGAAAAAGGTTTTTGTCTTCCAACCAATCATAACGACATACCAAAAGTATACTGGGCTTCCAAAATGCATAAATCACCATACAAAGCAAGTTTCATAGCTAGTTCTAGAAGCTGCGCCACCAAGCTGCTGACGAGAGCTCTTCAGGAGGTAAAAGCATTTTGGGAAAGGTATTGCGCCATTATTTCTAAATTCTGGCGCTGAATGTATGTGGATATTGAAAAACTCAAAATGTCTCACGGACGAACTTGATTCTAAATGTCACATGCCGTACAGACATATATCCACATGGGATTTCTCGACTCTCTATACTACAAACCCTTATCAGGACTTTAAGTTCATTAATTATGTGTTCAAGAAAACTGATCGTATATATATTAATGACGGAAGCCATAAAGCATTCTTTAGCTCTACTACATACAAGAGATATCATTCATGGGATTTTTCTTTGTTTATAGAGTTACTTGAATTTCTCATTAAAAATATCTATGTGAAATTCGGCAACCAGATATATCACCTTCATATAGGTATTCTAATTGGTAATAGTTGTGTTCTCCTGTTGGCTGACCTATATCTGTTCTGTTACGAATATGACTATATGCAGGCGCTTTCAAAATCCGATCAATTCGTAGCCCTTTCCTCCTCACTCACCAAACGCTATATAGACGATGTTCTCGCTGTAGATAATCGCCATATAAAAGACGCAGTGAAGAATATATATCCACCTTCACTGGATTTGAAGGAAACTACAGATATCCCTAAATGCACATCATATTTAGACCTATATCTCTATGAAAATGAAGCGGGCCTTCTCTCTCGTCGATTTTATGACAAAATAGATGATTACAAATCAGGACTACGCCACCAGGCGCCTCCACTCAAAGTTCCTCAAATTTGGAAATACATATTGCATGCTGATAACAAAATACGAGCGTAGCGTTCAAGATCTATGGTCTTTCGTTTCGTAACTTGTGTCTAATTCCGCTTAAACCGGGGATAGGGGCCGTATGAACAAATGTACGTCTAGATCCCCATGGTGCTCATACAGTCATAATCAAAGCGTGACTGAGATACATCATTCTCTAGATGACGACTTTACAACGAACATTATGGATTAAGAACACTGGTCAGCGGTACGGATTTGGTATTTTTGGAACATCATGATGTCTTGCCGGCATCACTGAAAACTGTCGACCGCTTCTCTCTTGCAGGAAACTAGCCTATGCTTATGTATTTGTCTTTTTGAATTCGGTGCTAATACTGTTATACGGAATATGGAATAGGTCTTTGGATTAGGAACGCGGATACTCTTTAACGGACGACGGCTGAATTATGAATGACGGACCAGGCGCTAGTATTGGCATGGTATATTCATGGTATATTTGAGAGGAATCCAAGGAGCGGTTCTCAAGTTTTTACCAGGAAAGTTAGGGTATCTCTGAGGACTCAGACAAGCCATTTCAGAGTTATCGCTTGCAGCAGAGAAAACTGGAATGAACCCAAGTGGTGCCAGCTACAGCCAGATCTTGCTGAATGCAATATCTATTGACGTCTTATCGCAAGGAACACATGTGGCGAAATTCGAATAAATCAGATGAAGCATTTTGATTTGATCGGGTGCGAAGACAGAGCGGATGAAAGATTTGGAAAGAGAGTGGGCGCCAGCTTCAGATCTTGCTGAAATACAATGCCAATCGGGTTACAAATGCGTTTCAAAGTTTTTGCTTGCGAAGCCATTTGTCAATTTTCGGAGGAAGCTGAAAGCGTTTGAAATTTATCGCTGGCGACGAATTTGAACGGACATCAACGGAGAGAAAGAAGCGAGACTCATGTTAAATTCATCCGGTCGCGTTACGAAGGGAGACAATAACGACATTAGCAAATAATGTGCGCAGAGAATAAATAAGTTTAAATTCGCATGCAAATATTGCCAGTTCGATAAATCACCACGCGTGGTTTGACGCCAAGGAGACAAAGCTACAGGAGAGCGTTTATGCTTGTTTTGACGCACAATAAATTAAAAAAAAAAATCGTTTCAAGTGCTTCGTACATAACGAAAGAACCGTAACGAGGGAGAAAATAGTGTGATATTATCACACAAATAAGAGATAGTTAATGCATGTATCGTCATCTTCATAATATATATTCATAGATATTTGAAAGTATCGTATCATAAGTGGTATTATCTGGCTCTAGCAGATGATTTTTAAAGTCATGCTGTGTCTGAGATGATTTTTTATCGATGATGCAGACATCTAACTAACTGCCGCTGTACTTTATGAATACTATCTCTTGCATGACCTAAGCAAAGCAGAGCTGAACTATGACGAAAATGAACAAACATCATGGACAATAATAGCTTGGAAATCAAACGAATTGGAGAATGAGAGTGACAGTCAGTGAAATATTTCACAAGGAAACAAATCTACGCTACGCTCGCCTTGTTGAAAAAAACAGCTTTACATATACGTTGTTAGTCCATATACAGGTACGGTAATAGCTAAGCTACGCCAAAGAACAGTCAGACAGCAAATATGAAGGGGGAAGTGGTTTTCATATTCCACTTCGCTTAAACACGGAAGGTGTTCAGATATATCAGTTCGTTGTCACCAAAATGCAGGTCCATGAACATCCAAAACGTTCTGAAACCTAATCCAAGCTCCAGGGAATATATTATATGCATGTGCATATTTGAAGTTAAATATTCAACTTTCTCCTGTTCTTCAACCTATGATTCTATCTTCTCATGGGAGCACAATTGGAAATGCCAAACTTGAAGGTGATATTTGCTTGCGAGTATTAACAAGAGTTTAGGTTGTTCAACATTTGTCACTATGTTGAATATTGCAGAAACATACCACGAGGAACAGTATGTCAAAAGTGGCCAAAACGAAAGTACTTCTGTGAATAATTTTACCAGTCATTCTAATACTAGCAGCCCCATAAGCAGTCGTTCAGTTGCCATTTTCAACGGCCTGAACATTTTTCTCCATATCGTGTCTTGTCTTGGTATAATTGGGAATCTGTTTCCTATCCTGACTAGTTTACGACTCAAAAGTCTGCGGATATCCCCTACATATATTATATTGCTGAGTCTGGCGTCTGCAGATGTACATTGTATGTCTGTGCTTTAGCTTTTACTTGCTTGATATGCCTGAAATTTCGGATGTCATCTGCAAAATCTTCTATTTCAAAATGTTTTCCACTACTGCACTCAGCGCTTGCCACTTGGCTCTGTTTCTTTTGTGCGTTATCTTACTCTTCTAAAGACGCTTGCCAGGCGTCATTTGACAGCCAAGAAGGTAGCGTGGATATGTGTTATTCTATGGCTTGTATTGTTCGCGTTCAATTCAATATGTTACTGAAAGGACAAGGTACCCTCCGCGATGATGTTAACACTACCACGTGTGTGATCAAGGAAAATATCGGGTCTACATCCTCGCGTATTTCATCTTGTGTTTCTTCATTCCACTAGCTTTCTTCGTTGCATTCCATAGTGTGAAAGTCTATAAATTAGCAAGACATTGGTCAACTCCGAGAACCAAATACCAAGAAAAACTGTTTCTGGACGATCTGTGATGACAATAATGTCAATCTTTGTTTGTCCTGGATGCCCATGAATTTATTTTTGATGATTGCCTATACATACAAAATCCAAATATCGGAATCGGCGTTTGCCACTGGGAATCTCACAGGAGGTTTGATCTTTCTTAATAGTGCCATCAACCCTTTCTTGTATTTCTTCATTTCACCAACTGCAAGAAAACGTGCGTTTTCCTTCGGTTCAAAGTCAAGAATTTATATGAATTGTTTAACAATGGGTCTCTTTTCTAAAATGTCGAACAGTAATGAATCACAAAGCCGAGCCTGTAATTTAACCTAAAAGAGGAAGGCGACTGTTTGTCGAAATCTAAGTTGATAATCCATTGCTCTGTTAAACACAGTATTCTCTGTCAAGACGCAGGTTTGTGAGCAAATTCCATATTTTCAAAAATTACCAATTTGACTTTATAGTGGATGCCCCCTCCCCACTAAATAGTTTTCTTACCCCTTGATCTAGGGAGCTGAAACTTACCACAGTGTATCCTTGTGTCAAGCTTTACTAGGAGGTGAAAAAATCCAAGATGGCGGCGAAGATGACCTCACGTTAAAAAATGCATTTTTTAGGACGATTTTTCTTTATGCGTTTACTTTACAAAAACTGCATGATTGATTAGTAAGTAATAATCTGATGTGAAATAAAATAGCTTGTGCCCATTTTTACTCGCAGATAGGCGGACATTTTGAAGAAAAATGGCGAAAACAGCACTTTTCTGAAACCTCAGACGGTCGCCAATTTTAATTTACTCATGATCCTCGTTAAGTTACGCAAATAGGTTCAAAATTTAAAACGATTCTAAATATGATACAACTACAGAGTCCCGAAATATCGCCTCTTAATTTTTTGTCGATCCGGAGATAGGTTAGAAAGTTTGGCATGGAGTGCCATAATGCCCCCCCCCCCCAACATGCCTGGTATCAAATGTGATCCCGGATGCAGGACGTCTAGTCATACAGCCGAGCATAGCACCTCTCATTTTTTTAATTGTCTGGAGACAATATGTCCGTTGTGCTAATTGTTATGTCGGGAATCACGTTGAAAATAATAATGACCTAATGTTTACCTTGATGTCCAGAAATCCGCCAACAAAGAGAATGAACATAAGAAATATTCCCTTACGTGTTACGTTTGTATTAAGCAAAAGCAAAAGTTTAAAGTTTTATATTGTTAACGCTCAGAGTCAAAAGTGTCACAAAACAATGTCGACTGACATTTGAAATGAGGCTTGCTGTTTTGAGTTTTCCGCATACATTTTAGCATGGGTTTTTCAATATATCTAAAATATGACACCTTGAAACAGGACGAATCCGATGTTTTCAAATTCGCCATATCTGCCGTGTTATTACTTCGAAATATTACTTTGATTCCGAGAATCATATTTTAGATATTCAATAATTGAAAATCCCTGCTAAAGTATATACTAAAATGCCAAACACAACCGAAAGCCCCACTTCAAGCGTGCGTTGACCCTGCATTATCTACATTATCTGTGAAAGCTTACAGTATACATCTCGAATATTTTGTCTGTACGGAGACGGTTTTTGTGTAGACTTTTATAAAAAACAAACATTTTTAACTTTACTAACGTAACACTTAAGGAAGGTTTTCGCATGTTAACGTTACTACTCCCCTCCGATTGCATTTCTTCATTTTAGCTAATGCCTATAATACCATGCATTAAATAATATAATAAAATAATTTTCAAGCAACATAAATTATGTGATCTCCGCAGCTGAAGTTTACGTGAATATTTAGATGTTGGTTCAAGTGTTCTCAGCTTTGAAGACGATTCGTTTTGTTAATAAAAGTTGATAAGGACTCGGCAGGTAAAATCAAAATAAGTAATGGCATGTCACCTTGAAGTCATCCAAACGTGGACCGAGAATTTGTATTCCAACATATTTGTGTTCGAACATCTCCGTTGAACGTATATGTAGTCGCCAAAGGTAGTCTCGGTTGGTCGTACCACACGACACCACCACAGATTGTAGTTTGTTGTTTCTGTGCTGAAGAACGTTTTGTGGGATTATGTGGAGAACTTATATGTAGCCGCCAAAGGTGTAACCTTGCTATCCATGTGGTGTGGTATGACATACAATACATTGCATAGAAGAGGGCGATCATCTGCTAGGCACAACGGATAGCTCTTCAGGATATTGGTCGTGCGGTATAGCTATGGTGCTATTAATGTGCGCGATTGCAAGAAAATTCCTATCAACTCCAACGTTGGACTTCCACAGGCAACCCATAGCGGCCAAAATTATGATGGCGACCACAGCATTCTGTTACGTTATATTACTAGCTATAACCAGAGAGAGAGAGAGAGAGAGAGAGAGAGAGAGAGAGAGAGAGCGCGCCCGCGAAATTAGATTTGACGCCGAATTCAGCGCTTAGCTATAACCATCCTCCTAGAGTCAGATTCATGCTATGTTCGGCCCATCAAACAAGCTCACAACCAAATGGTATGCATTTAAATATAATTTGTTCGGTGTATCATGTAAGCTGATTGCCAATGTGTTGGCCATCAAACTCCATCTCACAATTATTCAAAACCGCTACATTGTTGTATTTGAAACAAATACTAAGCTTCAGTCTCGCAGCTGATGTATTTCTTTCTTTGCTATGGATTTCTGGTAAACGTGTCAAGTGGATACTTTGTATGTGTAAATGATAATCTATGAATGGGGCTGGTTGACCTACATGTAGCCTGAGTAGAATTGGTGACATTTCGTTTAACCGACTGTTGCTGAAATCCAGTTCAGCTGATCCCTCCGAACCCGAACCAATGTTTGGTTTGAGTATCAGCAATAAACTGTTGTCTAGGAAATGTCCGAACTGTAGCTGGACGAGGAAAATTCACACTGATTTAATGAAACGCGAAGATCACTTAACGAGCTGCACAAAGCGACGTTTTTCCAATTTGTTTCGAACAGACTTAGCAACTCGGTTCAATCGGAAAAGGTTATCAAATGCTCTTATAGGATGATAGAACAAGATAGCTGATATCATATGGAATCCTTTTACACGTCCATCTGTCAAAGATAGCGGATAATATGATTGAGAAAGGTAAAGGATGCCAATCGACTTACTCGAAAACGTTTTATTGTCGTTCCCTCTTAAATCAGAGATGCTAAACTCACATGAGGGTGAAAAAAGGATCTACCCATATGTTGGTGTGGCTTAGGTTAACATTACCCAGGTACTTGTAGTTGATGAGCGTTTCCGTTGATATGGCAGTTAGAACATTAAAATCAAGTCTCATCAATCTCAACTCCGTAAATAAGGAAATAATTGTCAGACTAAGTTATTTCGTATTCGTAACTGGTTTCAGACCAGTGTTTTATTCGAAGCCAGCATAATTCCATCAATGCGTCAGGCGACAGATAATTCAGGTACCAACCGTATGAGAACAGTGAGGCCGTCCAAAATACAGCCTTCAAAGGCTCGTCTGTCTTGGAATGTTACTGCAGACATTGTTAAATATCTTTGCATCTTGTTCTGCCTGACCAATACATCATAATACAGATCGAATGGTCGAATATGAATAAGAGCTAGCTGGCAGATTGTTGAGCTGGAAAACGCTTGAGACGATAGCATTAAATTGAGACTATCCATCGTTAGTACATGATTGGTGTCCATTACGAGAGCAATACTGAGCGTTGACCTCAGAATTTAAGCTTAAATGAAGCAGGTAAGACAGGATAAAACATGCCTGCACTGTTGCATAATATACCCTGATTTTACATCGCTGTCCACTAGAAAAACGATCCTCTGTTAGCAATATCCGAATAAACACGAGTACGTTGTCAAAGTACCGTTTATCTTCGACTGTCAGGTTTTGAAGGGTGATCAGCTTGCAGGAGCATTGGGGAGGGATTACCAAGAACAGACTTGTGTCAAACCATTTACCTTGTGTTGGAAAACAACGACCTGGTCAATATATCAGTTCGTTGTTCCGAAGATCCAGGTTACAGACGAAAGTACAATACAGAAAAAGCATGCTGTTCACTTTAAGAAATATATATTCTTCGTGGTTAGAATATTTAGTTTATACATGGAACCAAATTTGATTCTGTGTGGTGTCGAACGTTAGATTTTGATTCCATGTATCAGAGGTTCACATATAACCAAATTTGATTATGTGTGGTGTCGAACGTTAGATTTTGATTCCATGTATCAGAGGTTTACATATAACCAAATTTGGTTCTTTATCAGAGAAGAAATCAAATAAAGAATCGCCAATGATCAAACCTACGACACAATGCAAAGAGCCAACTTTGGTTTCACACCGATTTTTTTATATCAGGTTATCCACAGTGACTTCAATACTGTCCTGACAAAGTTTCATGATATTTTGACCCAAACTTTTGCGGTACGGTCAAGACAAACAAAAATCAACAGAGGCGGTTAACAATATTGTAGTAAGATTAGCAAATTGTGTATCAGAAGAGCTAAAGTTGATGGATTGCAAGGTTTCAGAATCAGAATCAAGAAACAAAGCAGGTTGGCAAGATTAGACCTGAATTATCAAACCAGATCGGTTCTCAGCTCACAAAGATCTCATCTAGGACCAAAGCAGTGAGGATTACTCAATGCGTGAGTGGACCTCATTTATCCTCTCCGGGTCATTTTTCCCTGTGATTTATTTTGTCGTCGTGAAAACCTAATTGTTGGTGTAAAACCGGAACGAAAGACGGAAGAATAACACGTAAAATATGACCGTATTTGTTTTCACCAAATTCCTGAACCCTACTGTTGTTTGAAAGGATGCCAACCTCGCTACAATCGACGAGTGGTCCATTGCGTTCTATTTCGATTGAACCGGTTGTAAGCTTTTACCCAAATCGGACTTGGTATTTCCGTCACGGGTCACCAGTTCAAATCTCAATGGCTTACTTCGGATATTCATGAGCTACGCTTTCTTGTATATCAATCCTCTATAATCATCTTACCACATAAATTTGGAGTGAAATCTCAGGTTCCGAAAGTAAATAACCCAGAATACAATTCCTGATAGGGTGCACACTTGAAATCATTTATACCCGAATAAATTTGGAAACCGATTTAATCTTATCCATGGTTAGAGATTGGTAAATACTGGGGACAATGGTAAATGGAAAGAAACGCCTCAACAAAAGATAGATCCCCTATATAGTGTCTAATATTTCCTAAGATATATCTATGTGATTATAACGGAACGTCTTGCAGGGCATCAAGCTGACCAGAGCAACCAAGGAGTTGTCTTCTACAGGAAATGATGAAGTAAGTTACGATAAGTTGAATCCTTTTTTTGAAAATAGCGTTTAAAAAATTAAAATTAAATTTATTTAAAATCCAAATATCTTCAGAACATACAGGTATACAGTGAACAAACTTATATCTTTGTAATCGTCAATGAATGTGCTTTCAATAATACTTACATTACCATAGCTGTGTGGCATACTTTCAGCTGTATAAAGAAAAATTCGAGAGAGTGTGTAAACGTGTGTGCAGGAGGGCTCTGTACCCTTAAGGAGTTGCGATTTTCCTATTTTACACGTTTCATGTTTATCCGGTCTAAACAATTCTGAGGACAGACCCAAACACATGAATTCTGTTGTGGTGTACGCGGTAATGCACGTATAATTGATTGAATGTGAAAGAACGATAATGACTGGTCAATAACACTGGCAAAATTGTCCAGGAATGATGTAAACGAGAATTTGAATTATGTGACGGAATTACATTTTGGTTACAGATTTCGTGGATTTCATGAAATATGTTGAATATGACATAAACATACATGTACCACGAGCAATAGTTGTTGATTTGGCCAGAGTACATGTGCATGTGTGTGTTTTTGTAGCTTGATATGTCAGAAATTTTGGATGCAATCTGGACAATCTCCTGTTTCAACGCTTATCATTTGGCTATGTTTTGCTTACTTGGGAGCATGTTGACTTTTCCTAATTTAAGCAGTCGTGCAGGACGATAACTTTTCCTAATTTGAGCAGTCGTGCAGAACGGCAACTTGACAACTTAATCAATTCCATCTGGTCTGTTCGCAAGGCAATTATTGTACCACATCTACTCAGTATATGTATCTGAGTCAGGATACCAATGGATATATCCATTATGATTCAGGATATCAGTGGATACATCCATTTTGAGTCAGGATATCAAAGGATACATTCATTCTGAGTCAGGATATCAATGGATAAATCCATTCTGAGTCAGGAGATCTTATCAAACCATCTCCCGTACAATATACATGCAGTCAGAAAATCAGTCAGTGAGATCGTTTTACTTTTTGTCATTTTACGCCGTTCTGTGCTTGCATGTTCACAGTAAAAAAAAATTCTAACTTTTTTTTCTCAAATTTTCTCTAAATGTATTGCCTGACGAATTATATTTGAGACAGTAAATTGATCGGAAGACAATCGGGTGTAACTGTGCCATAATTAAATATTTCGAAGAGGGGCTCTCGGTGGCCGAGTGTCAAGAAATTATTTCTTTAAGAATTCTGTTCTGTGTTATCGATAGCTATCCTTCTAGCCGTCGTCCATTACAGAATTTCAGTGACCACAATCCGAAAACCTAATTCATATAACAGCATTAGCAGCAAAATCAACATATTCTAGTTCATTCAAGGGAGAAGCGGTCAGCAGTTTTCAATGACGTCGTCAAGACATCATGATGTTCCAGATGCCAAAATCCGTACCGCTGATCAGTTCTCGATGCACTTGACTCTCTGATTTAGATTGCACAACCCCTGCATTATGTTTGTTGATTCATTGATGAATATATCCGACCAACTCGTATATCCATCTCATGTGCAAATAACAGCACGAATAATACACAGCTTTCTGCAATTAGAATTGTCAATAGCTGTAATTGCTGGTGCTGTGATTAATGTTCGGAAGCTCGTCGAAAGCAGCAGTGAAGAAATACGTGTATTAACCGGTTAATATGCGCGTGTCAAGGTTACCCGATCAGTAAATCCTCACACCTGTTTGTCGTCATGGAGACACAGCTATACTGTATTGTTGCATTTGCTTAGACGCGACATAACTTCCACTACAAGCTCATTTTGAGTACTTTGCAAACAACGACAGCACTGTCTGTTGGGAAAAGGTTCTCTATGCACTTAACTAAGACCATATCAAATGGGCGTACCATCATATTCCAGACATGGGTTCATAGATATTTTAAAGCATCATATCACATGATCATATTTTTAATGTTATATCTGACCGTAGCTGACAATCAGAAAGCTGGTGATGACGAAGCACGTCTAACGTTGCCACTATACTGTGCCAAACCCCTTCAGATGAGCTGCATGTCTGTGCTACTCGAAACAAAGAAGAACTGAACTATGCTGCAAATGAGAAAATCGCAGCTTTGGAAGCAGAATTTATTGAAAGTGCTCTATTTTATATGAAAACATATTCACACACGCGCTACTCAGTTCCTAAACAGCTTGACACGTTGTTAATGAATATACCAGAACTAGTCAAACTAAGATGAGCTGAACCAAAAGATAGGGTAACTGCGGAAGGGAATGATATTTTCATTGCTGAATCACAGACAATTCTGAACGAGTTCGAACGTATAATTTCATTGCTAACCGGACACGCAAGAGAATACAAAATTTAAGGAATGGGTTTGAATGTATTAGTTCATGGTTGGTAATATTCAACCTGCCAAGAAAGAAAACCCAATATTCAAGGAAAATACGTGCGTCTATATCTGTGCTAATAATCGACGTCATCCCGATTTTACAGACCAGATTGTATATGTTCATTAACCAATGACTCAATCTTATCATGAAAAGACGATTGAAAATGTCAAAATTTGAAGGTAAAATCTGCCTTTAAGCATTCACAGGAGGAACAGTTATTCGCCATTTTCAACGAAATATGCTGAACGTGACAGACGTAGACCCCGGAGAAGAGCTTGTCGGCATTGCCCCATACGAGATTGTGAATAATTTGAGCAGTCATTCCAACAATACCAAACTCAACAGCCAAACAGAATACATTCTCATCGGCCTCAACATTTGTATCAATATCGTGTGTTGCATTGGTATAATTGGGAATTTGTTTCTTATCCTGACTATTTTACGACTTAAAAGTCTACGGATGTCCCCTACATATATTATATTGTTAAGTCTGGCGTTGGCAGATGCATGTGTGTGTTCTAGCTGGTATTTGGTATTTATACCCGACATTCCGGATGCAATTTGCAAACTGTACTTTATCAACATATATTCGACGGCGGGACTCAGTGCTTACCACTTGGCTCTGTTTTCTTTGGTACGTTACTTGACTCTTGTAAAGCCGTTCTTTGCCAGACGCCATTTGACAGCCAAGAAGGTGGCGTGGTTATGTGTTATTCTATGGATTCTATTGTATGCGTACAATTCAACAGCAATGCTCTGGACAGGACGAGGTACTTTCAGAAATAATGCCACCGAGATTTCGTGTATCATAAAGAATAATAGCGGAGTTTACATCATCGTATATTGCATTCTCTGTTTCTTCATCCCTCTGATTGTCGTCGTTACATTCCATGGAATTAAAGTCTATACGCTTGGCAAGAGATTGGTCAACTCTGAGAACGAAACTCCGAGAAAAACTGTTTCTGGACGAGCTGTGTTGGCAATGACGTCAATCTTTGTTTTATCCTGGACACCGCCGAATATCTTCGCGATGATTGTCTTTACGTTCCATGTACAACTACCACCGTCGGATTTTACCATTGGAACTCTCACAATAGGCCTGATTTGCCTTAATAGTGCCATCAACCCCTTCTTGTATTTCTTCATGTCACCAACTGTGAGAAAAAGTGCGTTTTCGTTCGATTCAAATCCGAATATTTCCGTGAATTGTTTACCAATGAATGTTTTTCACAGATCGGACAGTAATGAATCACAGAGATGAACCGGTAATGTAAAAGAAACTTGTCCAGTTGAAAACAAAATGCTTCGATATTGTGCAGGTTTATGATCAAGTTCAATATTTACATCATTTTTGATTATTTACACCATTAGAAACTTCAAATTTAATTGCAAAGTATATTTACAACTGTTTTGAAAAACGAAAAACGGTAACAGTAAAAGTTTCTAGTCATCAGTCATGTTAGTTCTCTATATCGCATCCCGTTGTATTCTAGTCATATATCCTAAAAGCAGATGTTCATTTCTGATATAAGTATTGGGAAACATAAAATTGACTACTTGTACGAGTAGTCTCCCCTATATATTGGTAGCTTCTGTGACAGTATTAAATGTTGATCTTAATGTTCTGGGGACGAGTTGTCTCCCTCTCCATGTTTTCGGTCCATTTGAGATGTTTATACAATAAAGGATCTGAATTGAATTAAATTTTGAATTAGTAGATGGGGTATATCTACCATGCTACTTGAGTATACTATATTATTATTGAGTATACTATATTATTATTGAGTATACTATATTATTATTGAGTATACTATATTATTATTGAGTATACTATATTATTATTGAGTATACTATATTATTATTGAGTATACTATATTAGGTGTAGTGAAACACGGAAATTAATTACCACACAAATGTGACACTGGGTGAACATCATTTATCTTGGCACCTCTATTGTGTTTACTATATGTAAATGCAGGACTGTGGTGAGTAATGAAAAAAGGTAGCTCTATTCGCAGATGATTCCAAGTGTATTACAGAAATTTAGGGAACAACAGATTGCGTGCAATTTCAAACAGCCTTCAACGAATTAGTAAACCGGAGTATTTTGTGGGACATGCCTTTCAATGCTGATGAGTGAAAAGTACTGTCTGTCAAAAGAAAACGAAACCCTGCAGCGTTTAGGCGTCACGTCAAGTTACTCAAAGCACTTTCTCGATGCCTCCGAGATGAATCGTGAAATTTCACGCCTGAAACCGGAAGGGCAGAACCGGGAGACCTGGCGACGTCTCCCGGTTTGCTCTCGGTTCTATCTCGATCGAAATGTCCCGGTTTTCGCGGTTGTTACTCGAAGGAATTCCCGATTGCTATATGTTCGTATTTTGCTGCAATTAATTTGGTCGTTTCTTAGCTTCTCAGGCGATGAGAGTGTGGCACTCGTCGTATATGTATATTGTTGTCCAAAATAGAATCCAGAGAACGGATTTTCTTTTAAAAGATGTTTTCATGTTATTGCTTTTAATCGATATATCCTTGTCCTGATATTTCCAGAACTCAATTGAAACAAAACGTTTCATTTATCTATATAATTAACGAATATATAATGGAATAATCTTGAATGATGATTGAATATATCTGACAAGTATCGGACCCGGAATAAATGAAACATCAGCTGGATTTGATCTGAATAATAATGATATAGAAGCATACCTTTATCATTGTACGATAACATTATTGTCGACCAAACATGTATTGTTGCAAGCGATAAATGAGAGTTTGACCGGTGTACTAACCTCGGTGTGTGACTTGTTTTATAATTTGGTAGCATTCATTGCAGTTTCTGTTTTCCCGAGAATTACTTCCTTGTGACATATTTCAAATATGGAGATCATATAAAGAAGTTTATTTTTTATATAAGCTTGCCTGGAAGAGGTTCATACCGGAAATACTGACAATCTGAAATAAAAGTGTTCATAAAATAAATCACACCCCATCGCTCTGCGAAAAACCGTCGGCTTGAAACAACAGCGGAGAGGACAGCTTAATTTCTTTGGCGGGCTTGATAATATATTAACTTTCTATTATGTATTGCTGATTTCATGTCTAGCAAATTAACCAAACAGTGAAAGTAATTACCACCCGATTCAGGTTGCAGTTACGTATTAGACCAACTGTCCCATACATTTTACAATCAACGATACCACATGTTGTCTGTGCGAACGGGTGATAGGGAATGCTCAAACACTCCGATCGATCGTTCATGTCTATATTCTTCCGTTTCCACTCATGTGGTCGTCAAAAGCCCCTGTATACCGGGAAAATCTCTTATTCTATTTATTCTGGACAATTCAATGCGCAGTTCCTTGACGTATCTAATAAAGTGATTCAGATTCTAAATACAGCTTCGAAATTAAAGTACGTTGAATAATAATGAGCCAGCTTATACAATTCAGTTGGCGATGTTTGTTTATTTTCATACATAACGCGTAGAGAAAAAGGCAAGTATGCGACTACAGATGTACAGATAGATGAAATAACAAAATAATAGCAATTGGTTCTTGTTCCTTATCCTTCTATTAATGCATATGTACTCGCCAACATTAATCTAGCAGCAACAGAGAAGTATGTATATATCGAGCATGTGCCTTCCAAATGATTCAAACTTTCATTTGAAGGAATCTCGGTTCCATTCTCTAAGCAAGTCGAATTATTTCAAGGGGGATCGAGATGGACCAGTACTTCGAGAGAGAAAAAAACGGGAGCAAACCAGGACAACAATCGATGGAGATAAACCGGGGCCTGTCGAGACGAGATATTTATCGGTTTCACTCGTTTATCGAGAAACGGTTTCGATCGATTGGACGTGACTCGTTAGATACACCATTAATGGAGAAGTCATGGAGATTGTGAACAGCTTTAGAGATCTTGGTGTTCTTGTCTCGTCCAATTTATCGTGGGACCGTCATGTAAGCTTATCTGTGAGTAGAGCTAAGGACATGCGACATGCGGTCAGCCTTGTCCAACCAAGTCTAAATCTATATTGTATATATCGCTCGTTAGGAGCATTTCATAATATATCTTCGGCAGATTGTACCAAAAACTCTCTACTGCGTCTTGAAGGAGTATAGAGGAGAGCAACCAAAAATAGTATTGGTTACAGTGAGCGCCGGGGTATTGAGTACAAAGACCGACGTATCGAATTAAAATTCCTCTAAACTACCAGTTCCATGTTTTCAGCGAAATGTTATCTGGATGTAAATATTCCCTGGAGTAGAGGATCATGGGTAAATTCAAGATGGCGGCCATGTACAGTACCAGAAAATGATACTTTCGTTAGTTTTCTTCAAAAGTCATGATTTTCGTCGAGGCTAATTGAGCAAAATCTATTTTATTTCACATCAGACTATTATTTCTGCAAAGAAAATACATAAATAAAAAATTCGAAAAACCTGAACAAAAATGGACCCCAAAATGCCTGTTTTGAAGACGACGTCATTGTATCGTCAGCAACGCGGCCATCTTGGATTATTTTGCATTTTATGATAGAGCTTGACCCAAGGGTATAGTTTGGTAAGTTTCAGCTCCCTAGCTGAAGGGGTAAGAAAAATGTCACAATACCCAGGCCTGGACAGATCCCAAAAAGCCCAGATCAGGCAGGATGAAATGTGTTTGGCACCCGAAGCCAGAACTCTGTAAGTGTTAATACAAATGTAACAAATGTTATCCCGGATACACGTCTTCCATTCAAACAGCTGACCATAGAACCTCTCATAATTCCATGTTTCAGTTCAGTGAATACCAATGCTCAATTGTTTAGTTAATTTAGACCATAATGTTGTATTCGAAACCCGTGTATTTCCACCAAGGTGGCAGATTTCAGATAATTTAAATAACGTGGACAATTCTCAATGACGAGACGTATGAGGACATTG
Source organism: Hanleya hanleyi (assembly GCA_036873755.1). NCBI lineage: Eukaryota > Metazoa > Mollusca > Polyplacophora > Lepidopleurida > Hanleyidae > Hanleya > Hanleya hanleyi. The sequence continues at coordinate 8,692 of JAVTVY010039336.1, read as the reverse complement.
AGGCCATCCAAAATGAAGATGGGAGAGGCTCGTCCGTCGGGGAATGCTTATGGGGACATCGTTAAATATTTTAACGTTTTGTTCAGCCTGACCAATATATCACTATCAAGATCGAATGGTCGAATATTAATAAGAGCTAGCCAGCGGATAACGTTAAATTGAGACTATCTTTGATTTCTACAAACGTATCAACACAGCCATCGTTAGTACATGATTGGTGTAAAAAAAAAACAACCTGGGATCACAATACGGATCATATAGTATAAAAAGTTTCCCCGTTTGGGCCGTTTCTTCTATCTAACGGTCATGCTGTTCATCGCTTCCCATCAGATGACTTCCAAGGGCCATTACATCATTACTCTTGGATATTTGTATCTAATATCGCTCAAGTCGGTGCTAGGGGCCGTGCGGACATGCTACATGAACACCGACAATGAATGAGTGGCAGAGATACAAACCTTCACTGGGATCAAAATACGGAATGCTGACCTCGAAAGTTGAGCTGAGACGACAGGCAAGACCACAGGCAACAGATTTCGGGAGCGGGGGGAGGGGGGTAAGGTGAAGTGTCTAGTCTTTGCATTATGGACGCGGAAACCCCTCGATGGACGACCGGTGTACCGTCTTGTGTTCTGAATAAATACTTGCATAGTATAAACAGTTTCCCCGTTTGGACCGTTTCTTCTATCTAACGGTCATGCTGTTCATTGCTTCTCATCAGATGACTTCCAAGGGCCATTGCATCATTGCTCTTGGATATTTGTATCTAATACGGCTCAAGTCGGTACTAGGGGCCGTGCGGACATGCTACATGAAATCCCACAATGAATGTGTGGCAGAGATCCAAACCTTCACTGGGATCACAATACGGAATGCTGACCTCGAAAGTTGAGCTGAGACAACAGGCAAGACCACAGGCAACAGATTTCGGGAGGGGGGGGGGGTAGGGTGAAGTGTCTAGTCTTTGCATTATGGACGCGGAAACCCTTCGATGGACGACCGGTGTACCGTCTTGTGTTCTGAATAAATACTTGCATAGTATAAAAAGTTTCCCAGTTTGGACCGTTTCTTCTATCTAACGGTCATGCTGTTCATCGCTTCTCATCAGATGACTTCCAAGGGCCATTACATCATTGCTCTTGGATATTTGTATCTAATACCGCTCAAGTCGGTGCTAGGGGCCGTGCGGATATGCTACATGAACACTCACAATGAATGCGTTGCAGAGATACAAACCTTCACTGGGATCATAATTTAGTTCTTGTAATGTGTTTAGCTATGCAGTCAAAATGCAGCGGGGTCGGGTTATATGACTTCTTGTCAGTACCTCCCCATCTTTTTCCAACACCTTTATATGTCTCACAATGTCAGTGTATATACTGTAAAGTATCCATACGAAAAAGCCAAAAAGACAAAAGCCCAATTTCTAACGTTAGTGCTGTTATACGTCATTTTTGACTCGTGAGTGTCAAAAGTGTGAAGAAGTGTGGTCAATAGTATGTTGTTAAGACCATCGAAGGACTCCATCTGAGGGTGAACGGTCACAGAAAATCCGTTAGATAAAGATATTGCTCATAGGCAAACATTTTCCTGGCCCCGACCATGGCTGGGACAACTTCAGTATCCAGATTATAGACCTAGTCTACCCGTCTACCAAGGATTCCCCCTTTGGATTTGGGAGAAAAATACGCGAGCGGGAACTCTTCTGGATGCTGGGGCTTGGGTCAGTGTTTCCGTATGGTTTCAATGATAATGCCAAAGGGTTCGGCAATGTCTGGCCCCGACCATGGCTGGGACAACTTCAGTATCCAGATTATAGACCTAGTCTACCCGTCTACCAAGGATTCCCCCTTTGGATTTGGGAGAAAAATACGCGAGCGGGAACTCTTCTGGATGCTGGGGCTTGGGTCAGTGTTTCCGTATGGTTTCAATGATAATGCCAAAGGGTTCGGCAATGTTACAAACCGCCATTCAAATATATCCAATATTACCCAGGTACTTAAGCTCCGACAACAGAACACTTCGCATCCATGGTTGGAGGAAGTTTACTAGTGCGTTGATCCATGATCATATCACTTTAAATTATTTAGTGGGTTTAACTAGCACACCCAACAGTATACATAGCTTGTGTACAGTCCTGTATGAGTTATCGCTGAGAGTTTTAAATCGCATTGCCAGAGATATACAACGATCTTTGTCTTCAGGAAATATTATACCACCCGCAATCACTAAAATTTGTCAAGATATAGCGTATTTTCGATTGTGTCGTCCAGTGAACATAATCGAAACATTCAAAGACCGACTTTTCTTGAAACTCAACTACTTGGATAAAGAACTGGACATTAGTAATTCACCACGAATCCTGGATGATCCAAAGGTGCGCAGGGCTGTACCAAACTATTTTAAGTTCGCAGAACCTTCTTGCATTTCAAATAAGTATACTAAATCCATAGCCACCAAAATATTCGATAACTCTAATGCTGCCAAGGATTTTGACTGGAACTTATACACGTCTGATAGCTATAGTTGTGATTGTTAATCATCGAACTTTATGGCGTGAATGGTGACCTTGAAATAGTAAGTGATAAGAACCTAAAAACACTCCCGATGAAGGGACCTAAACACAGAGAGCCGAAAAAGCAATAAACCTGAAGGCGGACCAGTAGAAGAGTATGTTATTGAGTGGTCAAAGCGAGATAAAGTTGAATCTATAGTACTCTCTGACTGGCTAGAACAAAGTCGTTGAAGCAATCCTCCATATTGACGGTAGTACCCTTCCCCAAGCAAAACAAGTACTGAGAAACCTCAGTTCGCAAAAAGTTCTAGCAAATCTCCAGAGAAGATTTGTCATAGTTCCAGCAGACAAAGCTCCAAATAGTATAATATTCATATGTAAATATTACTTTTTCTAGGTACTGGTTAAGGAATTGAGTATAAGCACACTATCGCTGAATACGTCTGCTTAGGCACCGTTTCCAATTATCGTTCGCGAATGAATGGTTTATTTCGTCAAATTTTCTCGAAGTCGCGATTTTCCAAGGCGCGAGGGAATGGTTTTTTTTCTTCAAAATAAACGATTCATTCGCGATCGCTGTTCGAATGGTTTTTTTTTCTGTTGGCAATCGTTTTTCAATCGAGAAAATTCTCGCGAATAAAAAGCGATATCGCGTTTCAATCGTTTTTTAATCGAGAAAATATAAGCGTTTGAAATATAAAACGATTGAGGATTATAGCCGAAAGTAGTACGGCAAGGTTCAGCCTGACTGACTCGCATACACGTTCGAGTTGCTATATCAAAACACTTCAGTCAGACTATATAAAGTTCGATCATTTTTTCTACTGCCTTTTCCATTCTTCTTTGCCTTGTGTAAAACTATAGCGTGTTTCAGTTCAGTTGGCGGTTATATAGATACGATGGGGATATTGAAAGAAATTGAAGAAAAAAATATATATATACATAGGAATAATGGTTATTATTATTATAACTTCATATTTACATATAGTTTGTACGGGACACAGGCCCGGATATGGTCAGATTGAGTCATTTGCACTTGCAATTTCGTGTATTATTTTGAGTATTTCTTTGTTTCAAAGCTGGTATTATTTCAGTTTCCTTGTGTAGTATTTTTCGTAAACGTTTTTGGCATCTGTGCGTGCTGAAATTTTGAGTTGATTCGTCAGATTTTCGCGTGGTTTTTTGTCCTACGATCACCATTTTCCTTGTGTAGATAGATGGGTTTGATATTTTTGGAACATCATGATGTCTTGCCAGCATCATTGAAAACTGTTGACCGCTTCTCTCTTGCAGGAAACAAGCGTATGTTTATGTATACTATGATTGTCTTTTTTGAATTCGGTGATAATACTGTTATATGGAATATGGAATAGGTCTTTGGTTTATGGACGCGGATATTCTCTAATGGACGACGGCTGAATTATGAATGACGGACCAGACGCTTGTAATCTACAATTCTGCCGAATCACTACTGCCTGTAAATACAAGAATGAGACACGCATTTGTATATTGATATATATCTCCAGTTGTTCAACGTGCCTTCCCTCACAGACCGTATCCACTGCGTACCACTGAAGTGAACGTTTCTGAAATGCATTATGCGAGATATAAAGGTTTATGTGCCCAGCGGATTTCTGGCAGATGCCCTTGAATAAAGTGCAGACGGCTCTTGTTGCCTCCATTTATCATTACGCGAGTACCAATATCCACAGACTTCTTGAGCATGCTGAGATGTGTTTCTATATTAACAAAAACCCGGGTTACCATTTGTCGCGTGGTATAGACGCTGATTATTCCGCTTTGTGAATTCTTCAAGAAGTTTAATTCAATAATGCATGGTTTGCAAACCTCTCACCCCAAAGAGCTTTCATCTGTTGTGATTGAATTACGGACCGTGACTGTTACCGAACGGATAAGTTTCAACTCCAATTAATGATCTAATAAAATGAACGTATTGCAGCACGCACAGAATATTAAAGCCTTTCAATGTATTGCGTTTCGCAAACATATGGCTCTCTGCGTCCAATTAAATATTTAATACGTTGAATTGTCTCCACACATGTCACACGCACGTTATTATCAGTGTTTGTTCAACGCAAAGAATTGACTGGCACTTAAATCTGTTATCACTAAATCATCCATTTGTTGGATGCGAAGCTGTGGGTGTCATGGTTCTCCTACTGAAGATGACCAGTTATTGGCTGTTGTTGTTAATGTGTAAGTATAGTTATATAATACATCGCCTATAGTTATCATATATCAGCCATATTCTGAAGATTGTTTGTATATCGGACTTCGATATTTCGACACTTTTATGAACATCCCGGTTCACTCTTGGGAGACTTCAGTAATACTCGTTAATACCGATGTTCATGTATATATTAATACATTTATATTTATTGTCAACCAAAACGACTCGCAAGGCTTCTAAATTTTAATCTATTTACAAAAGTGTCAAATATCGCCGGCATTAAAGTCCCTTCAATGATCTGTTATACTGAGTCGAAAAAATAATAATGAGATTACAAGCGTCTGGTCCGTCATTCATAATTCAGCCGTCGTCCATTCAAGAATATCCGCGTCCATAATCCAAAGACCTATTCCATATTCCATATAACAGTATTAGCACCAAATTCAAAAAGACAATCATAGTATACATAAAAATAGGCTTGTTTCCTGCAAGAGAGAAGCGGTCAACAGTTTTCAATGATGCCGGCAAGACATCATGATGTTCCAAAAATATCAAATCCGTATCGCTGATCAGTATTCTTAATACATAATATTCGTTGTAAAGTCGTCATCTAAAGAATGATGTATCTCAGTCACGCTTTGATTGTGCCTGTTCACATTAGTACCATGAGGATCTTGAAGTACATGTACATGGGCTCATACGGCCCCTAGCCCCGGTTTAAGCGGATTTAGACACAAGTTACGAAACGTAACGCCATAGATCTTGCACACTACGCTCGTATTGTGCTATCAACATGCGATATGTATCGCCAAATTTGAGAAACTTTGAGTGGAGGCGCTTGGTGGTGTAGCCCTGTTTTATAAGTTTCTGCAACAATGTTTTGTGACGTTGATTAACATCGTCACATTTAACACAGCATCTAGGAAATACTGCTAGGCGTGATATGTATACGCCATATGCAGGTCCCACTGGAATATTACTGTCCAGAAAGTGATAGTTTACGATGTCGAAATTGTAATCATCTCTTTTGTCATACAGTCGACGAGAGAGAAGGCCCGCTTCATTTTTATAGAGATATAGGTCTAAATATGATGTGCCTGTAGGGCTATCTGTACTTTCCTTCAAATCCAGTGAAGGTGGATATATATCCTTCACCGCGTCATTTATATAGCGATTATCCACAGCGAGAAGATCGTCTATATAGCGCTTGGTGAATGAGAAGGAACGGGCTGTGAATGGATCGATTTTTGAAAGCGCCTAAATATAGTCATATATATATGAAGAAGCTTTCAATTATTAGAACATATCCATTATTGCATTGCTTAGTGTCTAGCGGTCTGTTCACACGGTCTAATATTTTCCCCGGTTAAAACAGAATTCAATCCCAGATTATAAACCGTAACATCATTAGACATGGCACACTTTTATATTTGAGAATGTTGAATACATATTTTACGTTCATTAATATTATCGCCTTGATAACTTAAAGTGCTCATTACTTCCTTTGAAGCTTTGTTCAGTTTTACTTCAAATTGAGGACATCATTCGTGGCATGTTTTTTTGAAAAAGTTGCTTGAATTTTTCATTAGTAAGATTTATGTCAACTTTGGAAACACTATATACCAATAGCATACAGGTATTTCAGTATTCCAATTCTTTTCAAATTCCGCTCTCTCCACGAATCGTATCCCCTTTACAGCAATACGGCAGAAATGCCCGTTCAACGTGTTTATATAACTCACCACTCGGTGGAGGTTTGTTACTAGAACTTGTGTGAAATCAGAATACTGATCAGCGATACGGATTTTATATTTTTGGAACATCGTGATGTCTTGTCGGCGTCATTGAAAACTGTTGACCGCTTCTCTCTTGCAGGAAACTAGCCTATGGCTATGTATACTATGATTGCCTTTTTTGAATTTGGTGCTAATACTGTTATATGGATATGGAATAGGTCTTTGGATTATGGACGCGGGTATTCTTATGGACGACGGCTGAATTATGAATGACGGACTAGACGCTTGTATGTAACAAATTCATTCAACGTCAAAAACATTTTTGCATGAACTGATCATACAGAGCTACACAATCAAGCGCCTAAATTTAAATTCTGCGCTAAGTATCACATACTGATAGCAAACTGAGAGTGTAGCGCCACACTTACAAATACATTTAGGATGCTTTTTTACCGCAAGCAAACAAAATACGAGCTGCTGAATTGTAGACGGAACGTAAGATATATCACGTCCTGTAAGTAGTCAATCGCTGTTAGTATAAGGAATTTCGACAGCTCCCTGGCATTATGGGACAATGGATGGATAACACAAAAAACGCCACTAGCGACAGATGTGCCGGTCTGAATAAGGGTAACAAGGAAAGTAAGGCACGTATGATGCATCTCAGTTAGGCTATACAGTCAGAGTTGTTTAGATAATTCAGTAATATAGCTCCGGTCGGTAATCTGTGAATCAGAACTGCCATATGGTAAAAGTCCAAATCCAAGATTGCCATATGGTTGAATTTTATAAACGCAATGAAATTAAAATTTCAAGATTAAACTGAAGTAAGATACAACACTGCAGTCTCCCTTCGCTCGTACTATAATTCAAATCAATCAATGTCTCCTGAGATTGACGAGAATTCGCCCTCCGCCATTTTGGAAGAGCGAAAATTGTCAGACACATGCCGAATCGCGGTTAATCAAATTTGCACACTGTTGTATAACTCTATATTTTTATACAAATTAAAAAGATAACTCTTTACAAGTACAGAAATAATCAATATAGCCTCTTCCATTGTAATCATTGTGATGAATGTAATAAGAATAAAAGGATATAGTAAATAATACTAAAATCTATATTTTTCCCAAGTTATTCATTTTATTATATTTTTCGTGAAGTTGTCCTAAGGACGGACTTATCTTTTACAGTAATGGTTAAACATTCAATGTCTCTGTGTGCTGTACGGTGTGTCAAGTGAATTGAGTTCAATATAGACTTATAATGGGAGTTACACACATTTTTCTTGAACTAGCGAGAATAACAATTTCCTTAAATTCAAAATGGCAGTGGCTATCTGTCTGCTGCTTTGATACGCAGGAGGTAACCCAGGGTACAGCCTGGAGAAATAATAAATGATCAAATAATTGTTCTTTCAGCCATAAACAATATTTAAGACAAAATTTCCCCTGTTTTAGTTGCTTCAACCATCCGTGCAACTTTGGTGGTTGTTCATGTGAACTCAAACACTCACACAAGAGTTATGCTGTTGCAGCTTTGATGTAAGAGTACAAAGACATCTATCAGGATCTATTCTCATGCCACGGTGCAGATAAGACGAATCGTGCAACCTGAGTTTACATTTTTGAGTCAATTAGCTTTTCTCTGCGTCCCTCGTTATGTGTCACATTCTGAAACCACGTTCCATACTTGAAATTAAAGTTGGAATGAAATTAAGTTTTTTTATTACATGGGAGGGTATCGTGTGGAATTTCTATACCTCACTTCCCCTACTCATACATTTATAATTTAATTGTTTGAAGTAATTCTCAATTCTATTTCGTAAACTAAAGTAAGGTATGACCATGCAAGTTTATAATTCTTATCTTGCATTTACATTAAAAACGATTTTATTTACTTTATATTTTTCATCTTATGTATTAAATATTTTTCAGTGTTTGCTATTTGTCTGGAGCACTCTGACACTACTGTAAGCGGTCCTGGATGTTAGGATGTCAGCTGGTATAATGAGTAACCTACAGTATAATTATTTGGTTCCTGGCTATTTGCTGTGTGAACATGCCGTCATCCAGACCATTAACCTATAAAGACGGTTTGCGTTGAGTGATTATCACAGGGACCTGTGTAACGTCTCTCAATAAAAGTAATCGCTATTGGCATAGCACATTATGAGTTAATGCAGGTCATTCGCCGACAAACCATATCGGCTTCTAAGAATGAAAGACCGAAGAGTTGTAAAACTAGACT